>BRYA01000076.1:0-29432 GCA_030267965.1 Triparma columacea | reverse complement strand
GCAGCAGAGAGCTTCAGTAGGTTGTTTTTAGGTGTTTTGTTGGAAACTTTCCGATAATCCAGTGCCCCCTGATGCCCGGTTTGTCTTGTTTCATTCCCCTTCCTGTTGAATTCAACTTTAAACAGGCTCCCCTAAGAGGGTAACACTTTCCTGCTCGTTTACATCAAGGATCCGGAATTTGGCACGGGGAGGATAGCTACGCGTTTCATTTACCTCAGAGGACAAATCTTTCTCCCTCACACTCTCACATACCCTCGTCCCCATCCTGTGGCAAGTTTTCTTGCTAGTTCATTGGAATATCTCCCCGTTGTCAACATTACTTGTAATGTCTGAGACGTCTTACGACGTCTCATCCGATAATATCGCTCCCGATAATGTGGGCTTTGAAATATCCAATTCGGGAGCCCTTTTGAAGAGGAAGGACTTCCTTGAAACTGATGCTGCTGCTCAATCCCATTCCCACCGCCATTACTACTACAAGAAGGAGGTTGATATCAGTAATGTCGTGAACACCTGTACACAGATTTTGATCTCTAAGCCCATAAGCGTGGCGGTGAGTGGGAGCTCGGCAACTGCTGCTGCCTTGAGCAACCATGAGATGGACAGTGTGACGAGGGCTCGCCTGCTCTTCGTGAGGGGGGTTTCTTACATTAGGGACCGAAAGTATGCCCCGGGAATCCAAGATCTGACGGAGGTAATTGAATCTCAGGTTGACTTTGTCGGGGAGCCTTTGCCCCTGGAGAACATGGTGGAGGAGGCTAGCATGGTTGCGGCCCTGTACAGTAGGGGGGTGGCCTACAGCAAGATGGATGCCCTCAATGACGCTATCCGCGACTTCACTTCCGTCCTGGAGCTTGATCAGGATCACGTTCAGGCTGCGTACTCCAGGGCTGCCTGTTACAATGCCCAGGGCCAGCTTGTCAAGGCCATTGAAGATTACAACCTCGCCCTGATGAAGGACGACACTGGGAAAAACGGCAAGCTGAAGGGGTCATCGGACAGCGAATTCATGAAGAGTCCCATGCAGCAAAGGAGGAAGGGGAGCATGGCTGTTGGGGTGGAGGTGTTTGTGAATGGCTTAGAGCAAACCCACCGCAACGGGGCCGGAATGACACCTCCCAGACCTTCAACCCCGAATTCAGACTACGGTAGCTATGTAGGTGGTGGCTCCGCGGTGGCAGCTGGCGGGGAGCCAAGAAGGGTTCCGGATACTCCAAACTCAAGCGGCAGGAGGCGTCCCTCCAGGCTTGCCCCCCCCCCCCCCACCCCGCCTCCTACCGCTGCAAACGGCCACTATTCTGCGGCAGTTCGATCCCCCATTACCCTAAATCAATCAGTGAATAAAGCTAACGCTCCGACTGCTGCGGACATATTCAGACTGAAAAACCTAACCGTGAACACAGTGTCCAGTCAGTCATTCTCCCCTTCTTCTTCTTCTTGCCAAACCCCATCTTCGTCCTTCATACCCCCAGCTACACCCACCCCGGCTGGGTCGGCTCCGTCGCCCCCGAACAAGAGTCTCCTTTCAAGGTGAGTTTGCAAAATGCCAGTGAGGACCTTTTGAGAACAACCTCAACTAACTCCCGTCACAGCGCCGACATTCACCACGCAAAAGGGTTCGCCCTGAGGAAGGAAGGCAAGTTTAGAGAGGCTATTGAGGAGTACTCGAATGCGATAAACCTCGATCCGAGGCACTTCAAGGCATATTTCAACAGGGGCTTTGCCAGGGACAAGCTTTGCCTGTTCGAGGACGCGATATCAGACTACACTGAGGCCCTTCGAGTAGAAAAGAACAATGCATATGCCTTTTACAATAGGGGCATCAGCAGGGATAGGGCCGGCCTGTTTGAGGAGGCAATCAAAGACTTTACCAGTGCAATAGAAATAATCCCAGAGAACTCCGATTTTTACCACAACAGGGGCTTCTGTCACAGAAAGCAGGGGCGCCTCGAGATGGCGGTTAGAGACTACAGCTTGGCGATGGAGAAGAACCCAAAGCACTTCAAGGCTACCTATAACAAGGCCTGGTGCCTCGACCGCTTGGGTAAACTCGAGGAGGCCATCAAGTTCTACACTGTGTGCCTCGTGATCCAGCCGCATTCCTCCAACGCTCTACACAATAGGGGGGCAATCTACGAGAAGCAGGGGAAGATGGTCCAGGCTGTATCAGACTTTGAGCAGGCTTGCAAGCTCGACAAACACGCCCACTCTTCTCTTCATGCTCTCGCGATGATTGCAGACAGAGAGAAGAGGCACGAGGCTGCGATGGACTTCTTCGACGCTGCTCTTAGGGTCGACCCGAGGAACAGCGTCTACTTGCACAACAGGGGCTTCTGCTTTAGGAACATGGCCCGGTATGAGAGGGCTGTGGATGATTTCACGCACAGCCTCGAACTCGATAGAGAGAGCTTCTCGGGCTACACGAACCGAGGGTACTGTTGGAGGAAAATAGGGTACTTCGAAAAAGCCATCGCGGACTATACCTCGGCTCTCAACCTTGATCAGACGCACATCAAAACCTTGAACAACCGGGCGTACTGCTTTGCCAAAATGGAAATGTTCAGTGAAGCTATCAGAGACTACACGAGCGTGCTCAATATTGAACCAGGCAGCATACACGCTCTCCACAACAGAGGAATCAGCTATGAGAGGGCCGGCATGGTGGAAAATGCTGCAGATGACTTTCGAGTGGTGCTCAAGTTGGATCCTAGTGCAGACCCCCTGCTCCTGAAAAATGTAGAGGCAAAGATCAAGGAGGGCTTGCGGTGGGGGGCAGGAGGAGATGCCGGAGGAGGAAGCAGGAGAGCGTCAACCACTACCGCGCTGAAACAATTGAGAAGGCCGTCTTCAACTCTGACGTCGAGCTCTTTCAACGGAGGTGGTGCTTAATAATAATATATTTTCATGCGTGCAAAACAAAAAGTTATTTTCCTCGTTCTTGTTCTGGTTCTTGTTCTTGTTCGCTTTCTTGTTCTTGTTCGCTTTCTTGTTCTTGTTCCCTCTTTCCAACCTCACCCCCCCCCTTACTTTCCGTATTTTCTTCTCCTGTGTCGTGCTGGTAGAAGATTTCTCCCAGAACGAAACCTACCCACCCCCTCGCCCCTCCCAAACTCTTTGTGGTGTGTGGCTGTTTCTCCTACCCCCCGATCCCTTTTTTAGGAATCGTGATTGTTCGAAGGTGCACCGTCGTGGATCCAAGCTCAGACCTTAGGGATTCCCTTGGGTGGGGACGAGGTGAAGATTTTCGAGCCCGTTTTGGGGCTCAGGTTCGTCGAGCTCGTCGTGGTGGTGGTCCACGAAGAGGTCATAGTCGTACCGCTTGGTGAAACCTTATTCCTTTTCTTGGCGGCGGGGTCCTTGACGCCAAAGTAAATGAGGATCGTGCTCGTGACCAAGATGTGGCAAAATGTCGGTAGGCGAACGAAGACGGATGAAGACTTGCACATGGGCACCGTAACGTGCCTGTGCTTTCCCATGGAGGAATAGATGTCAAAGACAAAGTAAAACAGGATGAGGACGATGACCACAAAAGTGCGCGAGACGAGGATAGCGATCTTTGCCTCCTCCTTCCCTTTCCTGGAGGCCTCCTTGATCTCCTTGCTCTTGGCCGTCTTTTGGTCCTTCTCCTGGTTCTTCACCTTATCCTTGACCTTGCCTCCGCTGGCGAGCCTCTCTTCGATGCCCCTGCCCATCCTGATGCAAACCCTCCCGACACTCGCGAGGTAGATCCAAACGATGATGCGGCAGATCGCGTTGGCGTTACCGACGTAAACTCCTGCGTCCTTGTACTCCTCGGAGAGGAGAGCAATACCAAGGATGCCAGAGCCGATCTCGAGAATCATCGTAGAGACGACGCCAACCAAGTGAATCTGGTCCGCGCGTTTGCCTTTCGTCCTCCTCTCGGAGGGTTGGAGAGTGACCTTGTACCAGCCCCAGGTCAAGGTGTAAGGACTGATCAGGAGGATGCCAGCGATGGTTTTCTGGAAAATGAACTGAACTTGAAAGGACAGGAAACCCTCGTTGCCGTATCCCAACTCCATCGTGAGTCTGAGGCCACAGACAACGAACATATAGGCGGAGAGCCACTCGTTCACGGTCCTTGCAGACCACCTGAGTCCCTTCGAGTTCAACCTTTTGAGGACAAAGAACTGCATGCGAGTTGCAACGAGGAATCCAACCCCGAAGTAGATGGAGAATACGATGTTGCTGACGAGGGCAATGTCGCGACCGACGAAATCGAGCCAAGTCATGGAGCAACTTCCCTCATCGGAAGAGGGTACAAAAGGCCAAGGGCACAAATAGGACTCTTCGGCCATCCCCGCCTTTCCCAAAGAACAGAAATCAAGAGTGTTGTTGTATAAAAGCATCTGGAGCAGAAGTATCTGATTGAAGAATACGCCCTATATGGTGTAAAATTTTCTCTCCTAGTTACTCGTAAAAAAAATCCACTAGAAGGGTGGTAATTTGGGCTGTGGCGAACAATAGGCCCGCGCTTTGATGGGAAGCGCGTTTAATGTTAGTTTCACATCGATCAACATAGTATTTGACGAAAAGTGCCCGGTCAAAGTTGAGGACAAGGCACACCCCAAAACGGAGAGGGGCGAAGGGAGAATTGACGGAAATTAGCAAGTTCAACTGGCCCTTTTTAGCCGCAAATTACAACTTCGCGGATCTGGAGAAAGACTAAGTTTATGGTCATTATCGTTCCAGAGGCGGCGCTTTGTGTGGTAATTTTCTGTCACGGGAACTCACCTAGTTATTACTTAATTAACTGTATTTATGTTCAGCTTGAAGGTCAACTTGAGTTAGAGCCGTGTCAACCGAGGCCTGAAAAACTCGATGGGAGCAAAAATTAAAATTGTTCCAGTGAGTATTTATAGCTCTTAAAACGTCATGACATCTCAGTCATTATCACGAAAAGGCGGATATACTGCTTTTCCTCGGCGAAGTTCCACTAGAATGGCCCAAATTGTCCCCTTTTCAGAAGCCAGGAGAGAAGCGACCTCTCTGAAGCTGGGGGTCCCTATATCAGCCGAATCAAGTGCTTCCCGAGTCTCAAACTGTTCCCACGAGATTATTCCGGGGGAAAAAATCCCGGAGGTCCCAAGCGTGGCGCCGGAGGACAACGCGCTGAGGCCCCAGAAGCCTTCATCTTGGCAAAAATGCAAAGTCAACTTGCAAGATACAAAAGAGCATAATGGAGCAGCGGATATTGTGAAATCTATCGATTATACCGCTTTATCTGAATGCGCTGTCGGGATTGATACATTCTTTAGCCTCTGGTTTCCGTCATCTGAGGAAGATCATGCCTTTGCCATCGAGTTTCACCGAAGAGTGCATGAAGAAGTCAACGGTGTCGGGAGCCCCCTGGATTTTGCGGTGAATATTGAGAAGAATAGGGAAGCGTTCCTACATTTTAGCGAAAAGGATTGGCAAGGAGAGAACATTAGCCACCTGTTGAAGTACACCTGGGAGTTCACCAAGGAGGGGGGGGTGCAGGTAAATTTCGCCCCCGCCACGGAAGCCGACGAAGGGCTCACTTTTCCCATGATGATCGAGCTCAGCATGCTAAAGAACGAGAAGTACTTCATGAGCGGATCCTACTTGATGGTGAGTTCGGTTTGCAAAGCCATCTCTTGATATTTATACATTTAACTAACCAGGATTCTACGCTTCGCACTCCTCCCCTGGTCCCCCGCCCAATTCCCGCTCCCTTCTCGGTCTTCCAAGGAGAGTTTCGCCTCCGGCTCGACCAAGGTTACACTGACAAAGGTCATTACCTTTAATGAAACCTGCCAACTGTCCCCCAAGGACAAGTCGATCGCGTGGATGTCGGAACATGGGTTGAACAGTTTCCGCGCCGTAAGCGAGAGGCTTGGTGCCCACGTTGGCGGTGTCAAGGCAGGTCTTGGTGAAGTCCCCCGTGACTTCGAAGCCGAAAATCCAAAGAGGGGATGGGACAGGGTCTGGCAACGTGTTGTTGGAGAAGTTAGCGGTGCGGAGAGCTTGCTTCATAGCTCGATCAACTGCGACCGGAGATCCCTGCTTGGCGGCAAAGGAGGATCCAAGGCCCATGTCGAAGTCTCCGAGAGAGAGGGAAGCGACAGGATCACCCTCAGCGTCAGGGCGAACGAGAATGTCGAAGAGGTCGTCGCAGCAATGAGGGGTGAGGATTAAAGAGCAAAGCAGGTGGCGAGCGAAGCGAGAGGCGAAAAAGGATTGCGTCGGCGGCTTGGGATGGAGATATCGTTGTACTTTTTCACTGTCACCCATGCTCGCCTTTTTATGTGACCCTTCCGGTGCGAACTAATCCGCCCCCTCCCCCCTCCTTACCTCTCCCTCCAGCTTCCCCATACTGGATCTCCTCCAAGAGCCCCCTCGTTGAGCACATGATTTTCGACATTCCTGGGTCGAGCACGCAGCTCATCAAGTCTTTGTCGCAGCATCGCGTGAATTCGCGCGAACCTCAGGCGAAAGGAAAACGCGTACTTGGATACCCTAACTCTCACCGCCTTTCTGATCCTCTTCCATCAAAACCGTTGCCTTTGTCTTCGAAGTCGCAGCTCTATGGGTCGAAACGTCTCGGTGGTGACAAACAATTCAAGATAATAGAGAGCAGCGTCAGGTCGTGGCTTCCAATCAAGGGGGCGCAAGAGTCGGATGAGGAGGAGGAGGGCGCTCCAATTTGGGTCTGTGCCTTCGCGCCCCTTGACTCGTTCTCTGACGAGACCACCAGGAGGGCGGCAGATCAGAGGGGGGGCATCGAAGACTTCTACGCATACGAATGCGATAAGGGCGAAGCTGGAGGCGAAATGACCGTGAAAATCCAAAGAAACTTGCTTGGAGAGCTCTCCAGTAGTGGCATCAAAAGTGGTATCCAAAGTGGTATCCAAAGTGGCATCCAAAGTGGCATCAACAGTGGCACTGGCATCGCGAGCATGCTCAGCCACGTTTTCTCAAGTATCGGGAATCAGCACTCCGGTGTTGATCACATGAGCAGAGCCCTCTCCTGGCACGGCAGTGGAAGGCGCAAGAGCTTGAATGAGGAAGGTGAGAATAGGAAAAAATGAAGACGGTCACACTGCGGTAATGAATTCGTGTATCGTCAAGTCCACCGAATCATAGCTGAGTTCCTATAGTTCTCCCTAGACGTGACCCCCCGATGCGATGATCCTAACTCACAACGTTCGTCCCAGAGGATGTGAAGGATCACTTAACTGGCCCAGACCCCGTCAAAGTTTGCGTCTGCGTCGTTGGCTGCATCATCCTCGTCCCGATCAGCCGCAGGAGCACGAGAATCGAGGTGGTGGGAGAGATCAGCTGCAGGGTCGAGAAGGGCACCGAAGTTGGGCAGGACATCGTCGAGAAATCCATCGCTCATGCCAAGAACGGCATGAAGGGATGGCTCAAGGGCATCTGCAGGCAGTTTGGAAGGTCCAAGAGAGAGATGGACTTGGAGTATGCAACGGAG
Organism: Triparma columacea; assembly: GCA_030267965.1. NCBI lineage: Eukaryota > Bolidophyceae > Parmales > Triparmaceae > Triparma > Triparma columacea. Next base: position 21,961 of record BRYA01000076.1, on the reverse strand, counting down.
CTGGCGAGAATGGGTTTCGAGGGGATGGGAGGAGGCATGCCGCTCAGACAGTGGGCGTCAGGCAGGTCGGGTTGGAGGGAGATCAAATCCCCCTCCCCCGAACTCGTCTTCCGAGCGCTGCCATCCGTAGGATCAACCTATTTCCAGGCATCTGCCCTGATTGATACCACACCCAAGACATTTGCGGCGTTCGTGAAGCTCAGGGATAGACTGGAGGGTTGGACTGTGGCAGTGAAAAAGCTCGAGCATGGGATCATGGTGGTCGAAATTGAAGAAAGCGGAGGAGGGAGGGACTCCGCGCTCAAACTCGTCGTCATGGAAGAGAAAAGAGGAGGTGGAAGCACCAGCGTTGTCAATATGGATGGAGAAAGGAAGAACGTTGGTTGGGTCTGTGGTAAGGGGAAGGGGAGGGGGCACCAGGGAGGAGGAGGGGAGTTCGTTGGGTTCAGTCTTCTCTACTCAGCCTACACGACGTTCCACGATCCCGAGCGCATCGACCGGGAAAGTATCGGTAGGCTTAGCAAGAGGATGAGGAGGGGAGGGGAGGAGTATAGCGTCACCGAGGCCGGAATGTTGCAGAAGTTCAACGAGGCTGCCAGCAAGGAGCACCAGTGGGTCAACAAGGGCCGAGCGGAGTTCGATCAGTACGTGACAGTTAGTAAGACCAGCGACGGCATCGTGAAATTGGACTTCGACGTCGACGGCAAGATCTGGGATGTCATGTCCTTTGACTTCCTTGACGACCTTCGCGTCAGGGAGAAGGAGTTCGAGAAGGACGGCGTTTTGAAGTCCAGTGAGAATCTGAACCAGCACAGCAGGATCGTGACGTTGTCTCTGAAGAGAAGGAAGTGGAAGCTGAAGGTGCGGTGGATGGTCACGAAGGATGGCGTCGGAAAGATTTTCAGGGAGGGAGGTGATATGACGAAAGCAGGAGTGAGCCATGTTAGCAAAGGTGAGTGGCAGGGTGAGGGGGCGACGGGACGGATGCGCAGAAGGAGGGGCGAAGCTCAGCTCTGAACGTTTACTCACACGTAGGCGATCCTCTTCCTTGAAGTTGCCAACGCGGGCTTGAGAAGGATTTCAACGTTGGCAGCTTTTGGATTCGGGGTAGGCCCAGCCTCCGAACTCCCTTTCGCGTCGACCAGCACCTTCACAGCAATATCGACTGAAGTTACCCGAGTCAGCATCGTCGTTGACATGCAAACGACGACGAAGAAGGTGGCCAAAGTCTGCATCATGCTACTCGGGATCAAGCACATGAGGAAGTACTTCGACCAAACCTGGACGATCGGGAAGCAGAGGAGGAGAGGGCTCATTGAGATGCTCGGGTGGGACGACGCAGTGAACGACACGGCCCCGTTGACTGAGTTCAGTGGCGGCAGCGACGATCTCAGGAAGGAAGTGAAGGAAAGGAAGGATACCATCCTGACCAACAGGAGTAAGAGCGCCACGGTGGACGATTCCAAGGGTCAGATGATACTTATCTGTTGGTTAAAACGGATGCGGAAGGAGATGATCCACGTCCAGGGAGATTGGGAGGGGTGGAAGGCAACAAAGGTGAGGGGCGGGGGGGGGGGGGGGGGAGGGTGGTTAATAAGCCTTACGGCCGGACCACGACCAACTCACCAAACACCGTTTGACAATTCCTCATATCTCTCCCAAATAGCGCATCCATCTCGTCAACATGCTCACCATCAAGGTTTTCTCTCCTCCAACCTCTTTCTGCAATTTTGTTGACAAGGGAAAACATAACTGGGCGCACACTCATGTCTGGGCCGAATTCCAGAGGACCTGGATAGCGGCAAGCGTTGAAAATGTCTTCGGGTTGATCTGGGATGTTAACGACAGGTGGTACGATGACTATTCAATGTACCTGAGGAGGGAAGTCAAGGAATATGGCCTGGAGACAATGGCAGTGAACTGGCTGGTGACGACGAGAAATTCGAGTCCTGAGATGATGCAGACGACGTGGAGGGTGGCCTGGGATGGCCTATGTTGCTACGTGGCTGAGATGGGGGAAGATGGGGGGGGGCGAATCCTCAAGCTTGCCAACCATGACGGAGGCTGCGCGGTAGAGATGTTCGCAGCCGGGTGCCGCGACAGCAAGTTATCGGAGAACTTCTGGCTCGAGAAGAGCAGGAGCATCGATGCCATGAGGAGGTGGTTCCTCAAGCACAAGGACATCAGCGACTGGGGGGACGACGACGGAAGGTCGGTGGCGGAGGACTTCATGCTAGTATGGAGGGGGGGGGACGCAAGGAAGGGCGTCGAGCGCCTCTTGCTAGAGGTCAAGGGTATCAGGCAGGCGTGCAAGCGGGACGTCTGGTTAAGACCATTGTTGGAGACAGTCATTGAGAACAAGCTCAGGGTAGGGTCCGACTGCTTCCTCGGAGCCCTGGAGATAGGGGCGGAAGAGGGAAGGACGATAGGGGTGTCACTCGCGAGCGCGCTTGCCACGACGCTGACCGCTGAGGCTGCTGTCGACGAGTGGGTCTGCCGATTCCCCGCTCTGGGTGAGTATGAGAAGGAGAACGCTTGGTTCAGGAGCTTCTTCAACTTCGTCGCGAAGAGCCTATTCAACCGGGCGGTCTGGGGGCTCAAGATGAGGGTGGCCGTGGGCTGTGTCCTTAGTGTCGTCGACGTAGGGTCGGACATTTGGATGATCTTCAAGTACATGGAGATGGAGGAGATTGAAAAGAACAGTGAAGGCGACAAGGGGGGGGAGTGGAAGGATGATGGCTTCGGTCCGAACTTCTTCCTCTGGGCGACTATTTACTGCATCGCTCTCAGCATGTTCCACCAGCTCGTAGTCGTGATTACTGTGAACCGCAAGAATCCCTTGGTACTCCTTAGGGAGATCATGATCGTCTTGCTGGGCATCAAGCCTGTATTCGATGCGTACAGGGTCACCCAGAATGCTACGAAGGAGGGGAAGATCATCGACGTCATGGGGGAGATGGTCATCACGAGGAGGTGAGTGGGAGGGGAGGGGGCAACGGAAGAAAACCGCATAAAAGTTACCGTAGCGCTCGGCAGAAGTCTATGTACGCATTTCTAAGTCAACAACTCGCACTCGTCACACAGCATCGAGTGCATCATCGAAAGCATCCCGAGTTCCATCCTGCAGACCGTCGCTTTCTTCAAGAGCGGGGGGAAAGCAAAGAGCGCACTCTTCACGGCCTTCATCAGCTCTATGACTACGGGTTTCACCATGAGCAGCATTGCTTACGACTTCGACACTAGCCCTACCAAGAGGAAGGAGAACTCGTTTTTTTACGGGTACATCCCTGACAGCGCAAATGAGAGGATGATAGCATTCTTCAGCCTTTTCGTAGCGTGCACCACGCACTGCGGGTGGAGAATCTTCAGCAGCTCTCTCCTCATCATGGTTGACTGGAGATACTTTGTTGGTTGGATCACGGGAGAGGTGAGCGAACGAATGAGGAGGAGAGGGAGGAAAAGGGAAGAAGTCTCACAGATCATTTCATCGCAGACCTCACTGTTCTTGGCGTACAGGTTCTACATGGGGGACTTCCAATACTGGATCCCGGTCGGTGGCCCTCTGGGCTTCTTGTTCAGCCTCATGAAGAGGATCGCCGACAAGTTCGTCACTGATTTTACACTCCTTCTCCACCTGAGGCACCCTTATGAAATGGGAGGGCGCTGGTGGAGCTATATTGCAGTCTCTACGCCTATCTGGTGCTGGATCTGCACCTTCGTCTACTTTCAGGCGAGGGGAGAAGCGAACGGAGGAGGTTGGGGAGAAGAAGTCGACGGGATCACGATGGAGGCGGCGTTCTCCACCCTCGTCTTCTTCACCCTGCTTTGGATCGTCTCCTTCGGAACCTTCTTCAGGTTCATCAACCCAAATTACATCCACACGTTCTACTCCTCGCAGACCTCCAAGGAATGCTTGTGCAACATCTTCCTCCACTCCAAGACAGACCGGCAGAAGTTCATCGTCTTCAAGAAACACAAGTCGTACAGGAAAGCCGTGGAGGCTGATGTCAAGCTATGGGTTATGAAAAACTGGGACAAGTGGGTCATCGACTGCCCTGCGTGGTTCGACAGGAGCAAGATCCCACTGGACATGGTGCCTGTAGGCAGGGTCGCGAGGAGGAAAGGCATGTTGGGGCCGGCACAAGTGTTCGGGCTGCGGGGGAGGGGGAAGGGGGGCAACGGCAGCCCGCTCGACACCACGCAAAGGAACAATATCTTAGTCGGAGGGCTCGAGGGAACGGATCAATGGGCAAAGCTCCTCGAGCAGTGGAAGAGGAGCATCATGAGGGAAGAGGAGAGGGTGGCGTGGGTGGAGGGGGGGGGGACGGGGGGGAGAGATGAAGAGGGAGATGAAGCGGAAGTCAGTGAAAAGGAAACATCAAGCGAGAGGGGAAGCTCGGGAATCGTAAACAATATTCAGAGCTACTACTTGGATAATGTTCAGAGTTCGGGAGGATTCAGGGATCGTTGAAAAGGGGAAGGGGGGGAGGGGGGGGAGGGAGGTAAGGTGGGGACGTATCTTGAAATGAAAATTCATTGGCCTTCTTACCTTAGCGGTATCTACGACAATTCATGATCAATTCATGTCAATTCATCATGATTTTTCGTGACCAAGGTGACATTCTTGTCAATAATATTTTAAAAACATATATGTACTATTTTGTGTATAAGAAGCATTAAATATTATTTAAATTAAAAATAGATCAGATATGAAAATTTGATTATATCTAAAACAATATTTTGAATATTTATACATCAATATCGATCTGAATATATTTAAAATAATCAATATGTTCTCCAATGATTTATTCCTTTTATTTGAAACATTTGAAAAAATATTTTTACCATTTATCAAGATCCAATTTAGGATACATGAATATAAAAATTAATTTAACAATTTGATACAGTAAGATATGAAATATTTTTCAAGTCTCAATTAATCAATTTCATTTTGCCGATTTTTGTCAATTTTCAATCTGCAAGTGCACGCGTCTTTTGTCATCTTTTTACGAGCAACAAGATGTATTAGACTAGGAGCCACTTGGAGGCGGCAGGGGAATTGAGTGAATTGAGCGTGACTTACTATAGACGGAGAGTAAAGGCAATGAAGAAGAATAACAAAGGTGTCTGACATTTTTCTTCATAACATTGTTGTTGATTTATTTTGCCTTGCTCTCATTCTAAACGTTCTCCTGTTTGTTCGTTGAGCAAGATTTCTAGGGGTGAGGCCTCCCAATCTAGTTTTAGGCAGTTTATCGCAAATTTGCGGTCCTTATCTCTCAAACTCACCCTAAACCTCCCCCCTCCCCCCCATCACGCCGCACTCTTTACACCTGTGTGTATTTGCATGTACCTGAACCCTAGGACTCCGCATCCTACCCCTGCCGCCCATGCTGATGCCATGATGAGGGCAGTGTTGGGGCTCAAGTCGAAGTCAAAGTTGGAGCACAATTTGGAAATTTGGTACTGGATGCTAACGGATGGCGAGGTCGAACTTTCGGCAGACTAAGTGGGGGGAGGGGGGGGGGGGGAGGAAGGGTGGGGGTTGGCATAGACAAGGGCGTGGGGGGCAGTGCTGGGGATCCTTTTTGGGAAATCTCACCTCTTCCTTTTCCATCCTGTGCATCATTTTTTCGCGCAAGCAGTGGAGAGCAAGTGTTAGTGAGGAGGAAGGAGGGAGGAGGGAATAGCGAAGCACGATGACCTGTGGCTTTCGATACATCCCAGCTCGCCCCTCGCTGCACCCCCTCCTCAGAAGCCAAGACCACCCCCCTCCCCCTCTTCCCCCCTCCGAACACTCTCACCTCTTGACTTGCTGCCAAATCTTCTCCGCTTCCTCCACCGTCTCTGCCTTCGTCCCGTCCCCCCAGCTCTTCATGTATGGTGTCCTCCTCTCGACCTTCTTGCACCCTACCTCGAAGGTTTCGGAGGGGGGGAAGGAGAAGGAGCGGGAACAAATAGAGTTCAGCATGTGAGCATCGAAGAGGATGTCACCGAGCTCGCTCTTTAGGGAAGCGAGGTTACCGGAAGGGTTTTTGATGGCCTTTTTTTGTGTGGGGGGATTTGGGAATTTGGGAAGGGTTTTAAAGTTAGAGCGGAGTTTTGTTTAGAATTTTGTGTTTGTCCGCTCAAGCATAACCTTACTATCTCACTTGTCCGTCGTTTCATACCCCCCCCCCTCTCCCCCCCCCTCCCTTCTCTCACCTCCTTGATTTCCTTTCCAACTTCTTTACATTCGCTCTTGAGCCAGCTCAGCATGAGTTCCGGTCCCACCTCCTTCGTCCATGGACACTCCTCCCCCAGCTCCTTGACCATGTTCTCCATCCTGTCCACCCCTCTGAGTTTGAGGTGATGGAGGCGGGTTTGTTGTCGGGGGTTGTTATTGGAGGATGAGGGCGTTAGCGACTCCCATGATGCCTGCAAATCTGCAGGAATAGTTGCGTTTGTATCGGATGGGTTTGAATTGCGGTTGAAAATGGCTCTTATATACGACATATTAAGAGTTCAGAATTTTCCCTTTCCAAAAATTCTCAACCTTGCGACTTGTAGAGCTGACAAAATCCGAACAAATACCTGATTCAGAGGCAAATTGATGTCTCTCTTCTCTTCACCATCGCGTTTCCCCAGTAATAAAAAGGCTCGAACGGACAGAAGGAAGAGCTGCGACTTCAAAAAATCTATCCCGAATCTGGAAGGGAGGCTTTGGCCATATTCATGATTGTGTGCTGAATACATATTCTTTTTTAACGTGCGCCTTGCACACGTATTTAGGTAGATATTCTTCATCAGAAAAAAATTATGTACGCAACACACAATTCCAAACCAGGCACATAAACCAAAGCCTTGCCCCGGGGATAAGAGAGAAAGGAGCGAAGAAAGAATTCTATTCGTGCAACAATATAGTAAAAATCAAAGATATTTAAGCAACAATATGGGCCTCCAGCTCTGCTTTACCATGTTTCAACTTACGCCAATATCGTGAATAACAGCAAGGTGTAACTTGAGGTTGGATCTCCGCTTAGTAAAAGAAGGTTTAGATGCTTCAACTCTGCTTAAGATGAATCAACTTATACGTGATGCCTAGAAAGGTGCATCTTGAGGTTGGATCTCTGCTTCGCCATATAATCACACCCTTCTTGCGGGCATGAATGCCAAGTTACGCCAATATTGTGAACATTGGCAAGGTGTTTCTTGATGTTGCCTCTATCCTTCGCCTTATATTTACACCCTTGTTGATGACATCTTTGCCACTTTACGCCAATATTGTGAATGTTAGCAAGGTGTGAACTGAGGGTGGATCTCTCCTTCGCCTTATACTCACACCCTTCTTGCGGGCATGGATGCCATATTACGCCAATATCGTGAACACGAGCAAGGTGGATCTTGATCTTGCTTCTCTCCTTCGCCTTATAATCACACCCTTCTTGCGGGCATGTATGAATATCGTGAATTTGAGCAAGGTGCTGCTTGATGCTGCTTTCCTGCTTCGTCTTATATTCACAACCTTCTTGTGGGCATGGATGCCATGTTACGCCAATGTCGTGAACACTAGCAAAATGATCCTTGATAGTGCCTATCTCCTTCGCCTTATAATCACACCCTTCTTGCGGGCATGTATGCCAGGTTTCGCTGATATCGTGAACACGAGCAAGGTGGGACTTGATGCTGCCTCTACTCTTCGCCTTATATTCACACCCTTCTTGTAGGCATGAATGCCATGTTACGCCAATGTCGTGAATGTGAGCAAGGTGCTTCTTGATAGTGCCTTTCTCCTTCGCTTTATATTCACACCCTTCTTGAGGGCATCTTTGCCACGTTAAGCCAATATTGTGAATTTGAGCAAGGTGCCTCTTGATAGTGCCTCTCTCCTTCGCCTTATATTCACACCCTTCTTGTGGGCATAAATGCCATGTTAAGCCAATATCGTGAGTACGAGCAAGGTGCTGCTTGATGTTGCTTTTCTTCTTGTTCTTATATTCACACCCCTTTTGTGGGCATGTATGCCACGTTACGCCAATATCGTTTACGCCAATATTGTGAACACAAGCAAGGTGGGTCTTGACATAGTATCTCTGCTTTGTCTTGTATTCACACCCTTCTTCCGGGCATGTATGCCATGTTACGCCAATATCGTGAACATTAGCAAGGTGCCGTTTGATATTGTCTCTATGCTTCGCCTTATATTCACACCCTTCTTGCGGGCATGTATGCCAAGTTACGCCAATATCGTGAATATTAGCAAGGTGGAACTTCATCTTGCCTCTCTCCTTCGCCTTATATTCACACCCTCCTTGCGGGCATGGATGCCACGTTACGCCAATATCGTGAATATTAGCGAGGTACCTCTTGATCAATTCTCTCTCCTTCGTCTTATGTCCACATCCTTCTTGTGGGCATGTATGCCACGTTACGCCAATATCGTGAATATGAGCAAGGTGATCCTTGATACTGTCCCTCTTCTTCGCCTTATATTCACAACCTTCTTGCGGGCATGTATGCCAGGTTACGCCAATATTGTGAATAAAAGCTAGGTGTTCCTTGAGGTTTGATCTCCCCTTCGCCCTATATTTGCATCCCCTTTGTTCGCACATGTAAGGCCTCTCCTTTATCTCTTCCTCATCGTACTCATACAATCTCGCAGCCACCTGTCCATTCACCGCCACCACTCCAACCTCACTGCTGTTAGTCTTCCCTTCAGCAACAACCTCAACATCCTCATCACATGGTTGGCAAACAAGCACATCGGATATATATACATCCTCTTCGTCACCATTCTCGCTTCCCGCTTCTTCGACGCCACCTGCTGTCATTTTACCCTTCTCCCCTTCTTGTAACCCTAACAGTCCTTGGACACCAAGGTCCTCCAATGTAACTTCTTCAATGAATTCATCTATTGTGGTGGTATTCGGCGCAAACATGTCCATATCTGACGCCATATATTCTCACTGAACACCGATATGCTCGACCCAGCAAGTGTAGCTTCGTTGAATGCTTCCAGTAACAAGTAGCAAATGCTTCTTGGAAGATGGTCGAACCGTCGAACCTGAAAAAGGAGGGTTGGTCGAAAAGGAGAAAAAGATAAACCAAAAAAGGGACACACAAATCATACGCAACAACAAATAATCACCTCCAACACCACTGACCCCCTCTTCATCCCGCATAGAAACAAACACCGGTGAAGCTCATCTCAATGGCAGAAATAGGCTTCTTCCAAGTGATATTCGCCTCTGGAGTTGGAATGGTGTTATTAGGGAAACAAAACCTACCGTACGTATCACACAACATCGGACTAGGGGTAGGGAGAGTAGTGGGCTTCCTCAGATTCCTCCGCTCAAACGCTGACGAGCTAACCAGGCAGGTGGAGGGGGACGCCATGAGGAATAACAAAGAATTGGGGGAACTCAGGGAAGAGATGAGGAAGGGGCTGGAGGAACTCGAGAGCGTTAGGAGGGAGCTTGTGTTTGCGTCGAATCAAGCGAAACCCAGCGTGATGATGAAAAGTAGGGGATTTGGACAGGGGACCTTGGGGGTGGGGGGGGGAGTTGGGGATGGGAGAGGAGGGGCAATGGAAGCGACAAGTAGAGGGACGGGTGTGGAAAGTGGCGTAGGAGTGGGGACACAAGGGGGTTTAGAAAACGAGGTAGGAAATTGGACTTCGGTGCAAGGCCACACGGCAGCAGCACAGCACAACACAACAACACAAGGGACACAGAATACCGCTGCCTCCGCCGCCACCGCCGCCTCCGCCGCCACAACCACGACTACCACGACACCCCTCTCCAACCTCCGTACAAACCTCGCAAAAACTCCTACCCTGTCCGCGGCCGCCGTTGCTGAGGCCAACTGGGGAGGCGAGGTTAACAACGCCCTCGCAGACGGTCGGGAGAAGTTCGTCGCCGTGGGAGAGGGTAGAGAGAGCAAGGACAGCGCGGGGTTCCTCAGTGACCTTATCAAGGAAGAACTTATACACGAGCACTACAACAGCCTGGACAAGAAGGGGTGAGGGGCGGGAGAGAGCAAAACAAACTGTTATTTGTATTTTATGACGAGACGCCGGACCTTTTTTACGTACTCCCAGCTCGCGCCACACACGGCAGCCAATCTCCCTCAACCTTTCGTCCACCCTCCCCCCCACCCATTACCCCAGCCCTTCTCAGCATCCATTTTCAACATCCCATGTCAGAACCTTGGGTTTTCTTACTGGCCAGTGAACGCCCCACTGGCCAAATCAAAAATAAATTTTCAATTAAATTAATAATGAAGTTCGCCATCGCCGCTCTCCTTGCCACCAGTGCCGCCGCCCTTTCTGAGGACGCCACCTCCTTCCTTCTTAAGGTACGTTACCCATCGAGAAAGTGAAAAAACCTCTGCTGCTCATCTATTGGCCCATCTTCCCGTCACCTGTTCTCATTGTGTTTTTGTCTATATCCGCCCCCACCGGTCTCCCTCTGCCCCCCCACTTCCCGCGCATACCTTAAATATCCCCGAAAACTGCACCCTACGCCCGCCCCGCTCCCCGGAACCCTCCCATTATCAATCCCCACTACCTGACGCCCCGCTAACTTCTCCTTCCTCCCCACTTTTCTCCCCCCCCTGCCCCACCCAGGAGAGGTACGATGCCCACCTCGCCCAGCACGGAATTGAACGCACCGCCGAGGAGAAGGCTGACCGCCTTGCTCTCTTCGAGAAGACCATTGAGAAGGTCACTGAGGCCAACGCTGCCCTTGCCGCTGCTGGAAAGGATGAGATCCACGGCATCACCAAGTTCGCCGACTACACCGAGGATGAGTTCAAGTTCTTCCTTGGAGTTGACGCCCACGTCCGTGCCCCCAAGCTCCCCGTCGTTGAGCTCTCTGAGGAGGACAAGCTCTCCGCCACCTCTGGATCCTTCAACTGGAACGATCAGGGCAAGCTCACCGCCGTCAAGGACCAGCAGCAGTGCGGATCTTGCTGGGCCTTCTCCGCCACCGAGACCATCGAGACCGCCTGGGCCATTGCCGGAAACTCCCTCACCGAGCTTTCCCCCCAGGAGCTTGTGAGTTGCGACAAGACCGACAACGGCTGCAACGGAGGCCTCCCCTCCAACGCCTTCGAGTACGTCAAGACCCGCGGTGGACTCGCCTCCGACTCTGACTACCCCTACACCTCCGGAAAGGGAGTCACCGGAACCTGCAAGTCCGACCTTCCCGCTGTCGCAGGAGGATCTATCTCCGACTGGGGATACGCCCAGACTGCCTGCCAGGGATTCCGCGCCTGTACCGAGGACACTGATGCCATCGCCTCTGCCCTCCAGAAGTACGGCCCCATGTCCATCGCTATCGACGCTTCCCAGTGGTCCAGTTACACCGGCGGTGTCATGGACTCCTCCAGTTGCGACTCCTCCCCCAGGAAGATGGACCACGCCGTTCAGCTTGTCGGGTACGACGCCGACGCAGACACCCCTTACTGGATCGTCAGGAACTCCTGGAACACCAACTGGGGAGAGGACGGCTTCATCAAGCTCAAGATGGGAGAGAACACCTGCGGTATTGCCAACCTCGCCGCCCTCATCAAGTCCGTCTAAGAGACGAAGGGAACCGACGCGGGAGAACCATAAAAGGATGTAGATACTTGGATACATTGACTGTGCTCACTAATAAACGACTGTTTTGAGGAGTACTGCAATCGTGTGGAGGAAAGATAGTTGGCCGTTCGCGGAACATTTAATTTTCAACGTCCGTTGCCAATCGAAACACGAACGCGTACAAGACTTGTTTAAATTATTGAATATTTATGTGCTATGGTTTTTCATATAGCGGAGGGGGAACGAATAGGTGAAAGCTATGTTGACTGCTAGGTTAGGTCTATTGTGTAAATGTTTAGGTGTGTGTTGAGTACTGTGGGAGTATTATAGTGGGTTGCGTAACGGCGTTTTTGGGGGCCTGCTGGGTGCTCCATTAGGGATCCTACCTCAACAGGGTGAAGAAGATGGACAGGGATTAAGGGGACATATTTTTATTGGCTTGTCGAGTTATAATTACATTCTTTACAACTACTATAACGAGAATCCTTTTGTTTGCTTATGGTGAGGCCGAACTTTGTGGACTTTCTCTGTTTAAGATTCTTGCTTATTCGTTGTTGGAACCCTCACAAGGCAAACACTCAGTCGTCAATGCTTTGACCTCCTTCACTTGGCCCCAGCAAGGTCTCAAAAAAATTCTGTACTGTCTCGTGACCTCCGCTTTATCGTAACGCCCTGTCATACATACATAAACTCCCTCCTTCACCTTGCGTTCGGATTGCCGTCAAGGTAGCTAGAAGCTCAGAGCAAGCTTGTCCTTTCGGCTAGGCTTCCGAGGAGGAGAGTCTTGAGAGACAACTGAAGGAGTGCTAGGGGTGAGGTTGTGTTAAGGTAAGGATCGACGAAGATGTATGCCCAGGGATGGGAGGGAGGGAGGGGGAGGGGGGTGAGGGAGGGATGGGGAGGAGGGGAGGGGAGGGAGGAGGAAGGAGAGTGGGGGTGTCCAGGCTTGTTTTTATTATATCTCGTGTAGGTGGTCAAAACGAGCTGAAATTTTACCATCGTCGGTCCGCCGTCAGTACCCGTCGAATTGTATTATTTCAGCGTCAAGAATCCACGATGTAGAGAGATCAAATTTCAACCCTCAAACTCAAGAATATTCGGCGTTGTCACAACAGTGGGCTCAGGGGATTTGAGAAAATTTCATTTACTTTTTGTTTCAATGTCGCGCAATCGCAAATTAATTCCAAGATCTAACCCTGCCCTACATTCTCGCACCCGTAAAATTTCGCGAACTTGCAGGGATTTTTAACGCCCGAAAACCCTCCCAAAAGCACCTCCAGAGGAGTCCTAGCAACCTTAACCAACTTCGCGGCAACGCTCCTCCTGCTCCACTTGCATTAATACATCTAGTCGACCGATTTGTGCGTGTAGACCGACCCGTAACACTTCCACGCACCTACACCACCACCTTACCTACAAGGCCTGTTGGAGACTCCCTCCCGTTGAGTACCCTCAATCACCTCCCCGGGAGCGCTCCTCCAAGTTGATTGCATAAATACATCTAGTCGACCGATACGTACGTGTAGATCGACCCGTAACACTTCCACGCGTCAGCTCCAATACCTTTCCTGCAAGGCCTGTCGGTGACTTCCTCCCGTTGAGTACCCTCAATCACCACTGCGGCAACGTTTCTCCTGCTCGAGTGCGTTTATATACCAACACCACCGATACGTACTTATATATCGACCCGTGACGCTTCTACGCACCTGTATTACTTGCTTGCTTGCAAGGCCTTCCTGGTGACTCTCCACCTCAGAGCAGTTCCGGCGCCTTCAATCACCACCGCGGCAAGGCTCCTCCTGCTTAAGCGCGTCTATATACCGACACCGCCGATACGTACGTGTATATCAAGCTCAATTTGTTCCTTACGAAGCTCACCGAACCCGTTTATCCAACCTTACGCACCGTAGACATCAAGAAAGCCAATTTGAGTGTCAAAATGAGCACTAAAGACACCCCCCAGCAGGAGGACAAGTACATTGTAGCCAGCATCGACGTCGAGCATGGCCTCAAGGACCATGGACAACCCATCGACATCGCCAGCGGGGTGAGCGAGGGGATGTTTGGTGCTCCTGAAGATGTCATTGATTCTATCGATGACAATAATATGGAGAATGGAAGGGGTTTTCGCGTCGACGATCCTCCTGACGGCCTGGGTGGCAACGAATATTTGGTGGAAGAAAAAGCCGAGGGAAACAAAGCGTCCCTCGTAAGCATCGGTGGAGCCACCCAGACTGATGAGGAGATTGACAGGGCTGTTGGGTGCGCGACTCCCGGCCGCACGCCAGTTGGCCTTGCGACTGTCAGCCACGCCACTGCCGCTCAGTCCATGAAATTAGATCCTGACAACACCGTCAGGAATAAAGACCCCCTGCAGTCCCTCTCTAGCCCCGATCACGCCTCTTCCACTACGCAAGGACAAGTTGATATCGATTATGCAGCTCTTGGACCTGAGCAAAGCAAACTTGTGAAGCTTCTTGAGGAGAGAGGAGCTGTTGAAGGCCTCATTGACAACTCTACTGGCATCGATGTGAAGGTTATGGAGCTCGCTGATGTTTTCCACGACGAGCGCAACAAGATCATTGACTTTCTCCTCACTGATTGCGAGCAGGGCAACTTCCGAAGGAAGACCCTCCACGAGTATGACGAAAAGGAAGGAGTTGTTCACAGACTCATTTACTGGCAGCACTACAGCAGCAGGAATAAGTTTGTCGAATTTCTCCTCGACGTCAAAGTCGTATCTCCTGACAAATCAACGAACATTATGGAGTTGGCACCCCTTGATGAGGATGACCTTTCTGATGAGGCAATTGCAATGCTTGTCGAAATTCTAGCGTCAATAAAGACCAAGACTGTCAAACGAGGTGTCATTAAGGGCAAGCTCAGCTTCACTGACTTTGAGTTTGGACAAACTGCAGTCACCATGGTGGGAACTCTTGAGGCAGAGAATAGAGCAACAGAGACGAAATCAGAAGTTGATGTTCGCACAAACAAAAGCTCAAAGAGTGCGCTCCCTAGTTTCAAGAGTGCGGGCCCTGCACGCCCTAGTTTCAAAAGTGACAGGAAAAGTGACACCAAGTCTGCCTATACCTCATTGAAGGGAATTCTCAATGAAGCCATGGATGAGTTCAGACAGCCAGCTGTCATTGATGAGAGGAAGAAAAGACACTTTGTAGAGGAGGTCATGCCAAGGGCACCACCTCAGACAATAGAGGAGGAGGCAATGTTGGAGAGGGTTGGGAGCCTAGAGAAGGAACTTCACACAAATGGGAAGAGAATCAAGGGGACACTGAAGGAGGGGATTGACAAGTTCCAGTGGAGAGACGGGGAGAAGGTGTGGGGAGCCTATGGGGTAACTGTGGACAAGTCAGCAAAGGGTATGTTGGCAGAGCAATTTCTGCTTGACGCATTTGAGTGGTCAGAGGAGCACTTCAAAGATAATGGGAACTTACCAAGGGTTATCAGGAATGATTTTGAGGGAACTAGAAGCACGCACTATCATTTGGGTGTGAAGGTCCCTGCTGCCACCAATCGACTATTTGAGATGTGGGTTGTGTGGAAGGAAGTCAAACTTGAGAATGGGCAGACTTCATACATGCAAGGTTTTGTGCCGCTGACAGAGTACCCTGGAGGAGGCATCAAGGACCTCAGTAAGGAAGGATTTGTGCTGGCAGAGACTGCAGGTGTCTACTTCTTCAACGAGATTGCTCCAAATGTCTGTAGGGTGACACGTATTCAGACAGTTGATCTGCATTTCAAAGGCCTTCATAAGACACTGATGGACAATGCTGTTGACTACCTTGTAAAGAATCAGCTTGTTGAGGCCAACAAGTTGCAGAAGAAGTTCAGGAGAAACGGAAAGGAGGTTGACGCTGAGGTCAGGGAGTCCTTGGTGGAGAGGATGAAAGACAGCTTGGAGTTAACAGTCAGCCAGAAGACTGTCTTTGACAATTTGGAGGAACTTTTTGGGAGCGAGAATCAGGGATGGAAGTCCCTTCAGTCGCCATTTGAGGGTGTGAAGATGGAGATCAAGCGCCAGCAATATGTAAAGGGTGAAAGAAGTATTGCACTAGGAAGAGCTGTTGGTACAGCTGACTGTACTGCAGAGGAAGCTGCTGCTTGGTTTTTTGAGTACTGCAGCAGGGTTAGGATGACTGTTGATAGGGGCGAAGGCAATCCTGCAAGACTTGAGATTAGAAATAGAGAGGAGAGAATCAACGAGAAGCTTTTTGCAACAGTGAAGAAGATGCCCTTCAGGCTCAAAAACAGGGAATTTGTCTTCAAGAATATTTGGAAAAGAAATGCAGATAATAGCATAACTGTTGCTGCCTGGCCAATCAATGACAAGGTGGACTATGGGGGGGACATGGGGAATCTTGTCAGGGGGATAACAAAACTTTTGTTCACCGCTAAGCACATCAAAACCAATAGTGGTATCTCCCAGTGCAAAATGGATCTACTTCAGTACGCAGATGCAGGCGGTCACATCCCTGTGTCGCTTGTGAATAGAAACATGCCTTATGCCTTAAGTACAATTAAAGCAGTGAGTGATGCTTTTGAAAAAGACGACATGGTGGATAGAAATGCTCTGAAATACTTCGCAAATCTCATTAAAAATGGGCATCAAGATTATACCAAAGAGGAGGAGAGGGCAATCAGGAAGGGGAAAGAGATTTATGAGAAGTGCAAGGAGGGGAGGAATTTTGATGATCTGAAGAGTCCTGATGAGAGGGTCAAGATGAAGCTAGTTCATGTCGATGGGGCAAGCAGTGGGACTGGGTTTGCAACTACTGTGGTTGATGCTAGTGTGGAGGAGTGTGCTGCGTTTGAATTTTACATCAACTCAAGAGAATACAAAACTACCACAAAAGTGAATGGCATACTTACTTCATCATTCAAGGAGACAAACAAACACAGTCTGTTTGTACGCCAAATAAGAACTCTTGGCGTCCCTGGGTTTTCTTATCGAGAAGGAAGACTTAGGGCAATCTGGAAGGTTGAAAGTAATGGCAGTATCATTCTCTCTGTAGCAGACACTGAAGACCTAAAGGAAGAATTTCCTATTGATCCAGGAAGCATCTTGGTGTCTGCTCACTCAGTCTGGTATTTTGAGTCCCTTCAATCCATAGGCAATGTGCAACAAACAGCCGTGACATTCATCTCTAAAATGGATTTAAAGGGGGTTATCCCTACTTCTCTATCTAACACAATTGTCCCGCAGTTTTTGGCCGCTGTTTCTACTCTGAGAAAGAGATACGACCAAAGCAAAGAGATTGACGCCTTCAAGAGACAACAAATCATTGCAAAGTTTGAGGAGATTGCAATTGAGGGAGCACCAGGGATTGAAAGTCACTTTGACGAGATTGACGGAGCTCAAGAGATCAGTAGTGGGTCTGGGCAGACATTGATAAAGGCAGAGAAGGGAATGGGATGGGGAAAGACTTCAATAACTGTGAGAGCATCCCACAAGGAAGTTACTGCATTCTTCTGGGACCTAAAAAATCGAGTTAACTCCAAGCTTCAGCTTCAACGAGTGAGCAACAAGACTCTCATAATCACAGTTGAACACAAAGGGCATCTCACAGCTGTAAGGTTCAAAGAGGCTGGTCAGTTGAAGACAAATGTTAAAATGACGACTAGACAGGAGGGTTTAGGAAAAGCTGCTAGTAAACAGAGTGTAATTAAGCACCTGGGCATGGCAACTGATTCTGCTTACTACTTTGACAACCTTCTGAAGAGCACTGACGCTAAGGAGCAGGATGGGAGGAGGTTTGGAGAGCAGCTGATTGAGAGAGTGGAGAAAAGGAATTCTGGGGACAGTAAGGTAGAGGTCGTGAGGGAATTCATTGTGGCCAATAGGACACTGAGAGAGATTACAGAGCAGCATGATTTTATGAAAACTATGCTGTATGCTGTGATCATGAACACATTTAAAAGGAGAGCGACAAATGAGGGAGAAGATAGTAGTGAGGAGGAAGCCAGGGGGTGGGAGATTGGGAGTGCAATGAAAGCAGTCATGTTGTCTACTCTGACTGCAAAGCATGCTGTAGATGAATGGGCCCATCAATTCACTGAAGTGCAAAAAGTCATGAATGAACAAGTGTGGTTAAGGCCCATGCTGGAGGAGATTGTAATGAAACTGTTTATGAAGTCTAACTTAGGCTTGAAGGCCAGGGTAACCTTTGGTGCTATCACAAGCATGTCTGATTTGCTGACTGATGTGTATGTGACGTACATGTTTTGGAGTGAAGAGAAGTATGGGTACTTCAATGCTTCTTTGGCAAGTTTGGCAGTATCAATTGGGATTCAAATGCTTACTGTCTATGGACAGAACATGAAGTTGGGGATGAAGAGAGTCTTAAGGGAATGGTTTCCTATTTTGATTGGCTTTAAGCCTGCTGTTGATGCTTACAGGGTTGCAAAGGGAGGGAAGCAAGAGGCTGGGCTAGCACTAAATGCCATGGCAGAGTTGACTTTTATGAAGGTGGTTGAACTATTTGCTGAAGCCATACCTGGAGCGATTATCCAACTTATGGCAGTTGCAACAAACGAAGGAAATACTTCAAGGGCAGCATGGATTTCAATTTCAGTTTCAGCATTGACGACAGGCTTTGCATCAGCAAGTATCAGTTATGACTTTGATACTGACCCTGTGAAGAGAGAACAAGTGCCTGACTTCTATGGTTATGCGCCTGCAAATCCCACCAAGAGATCAATGATATTTGTTTCAATGACGCTCTTTAGTGCAGGTATGCTTATGATAAGGTGCATGACAATAGTTGTGTTATGGCTACTTGGTGGTAGATGGGTCTCATTATATGTTGGTGCCGATCTGCTTCTATACTTGTTGGTGAAGATCTGTAGAGGAGATTTTTGGTATTGGATGCCTGTTGGTGGCAAAGCAGAAATAGTGAGTAGTATTATCTGCAGAGTGTTGGTGAAAGTGGTGACAGACTTTACATCAATTGTGCAGTTTAGGCACCCAAATGAGGTTGGAGGGATGTATTGGTTGTTTGGATTTGTGTTGACAATGGGAAGTCTTCCAGTAGCTATAATTATAGCTCAAAGTGGAGATATTGCAGAGGAGAAGCTTAAATTGGCATGGACAGTAGCTGGAATATTGATACCATGTACAGTTGCGTTGTTTGCTGTATTTTTCTTTGGCATTGAGAAAAAATATTGGGGCACCTTCTACAGCTTGCAAAGGGGTAAGGACTTAACAGTAAAGAATTTCAGAAAAGGTAGTGATGATGTAAAAGCAAAGTACACTTTTAAGTACTCAAAGCACCATTGGAAGGCAAATGAAGAGGAAGTGAAAGCTTGGGTAGAGGCAAATTGGGAGAGATGGGAGGAGGAGAAGCCGAAGTGGTTTGATGAAGCAATGAGAGCTAGAGTGCCAGTTGAATACATTCCATCAGTTGGAGATTCTAGAAGAAAAGAGAGCTTTAGGAGAGCAAGTGTTGATGCTGAAGCTGAGGGTGGTCTAGCAGGTGCTTTGAGATCAAGTTTTAGGAGAGCAAGTGTTGGGTTGGACAATGGAGGTGCACTGATTGCTTTACACGCTGTGAATGATACTACAAATGTCTATGCAGGTTTAGATCCTAAAAAACAAGGTCACTTGTTGGGAGAGCAACTGTTGGTTGCATTGACTTTCAGGAAGAAGGGAGTGGCAAAGGAGGAAGCTGTCAGGTCATTTATTGGGAAAAACTATGTTCTGAGACAGTCTGCAGAGAAATATGTGTTTGTTACACCAATGCTTGGCTCCGTTGTCAAGAACAAGCTGTGCAAGTTGAGGAAGGTAGAGGGTAACGCTATAGAGCTGGGAGAGAAGGAAGGAAGGGAGATTGGAGAGTCTCTAGCAAGGAGCTTGGCTATCAATACTCAGCCAGTTGCTGCTGTAGATGCCTTCATATTAAATTTCCCTGCGCTGCAGGAGCTTGATGAGGAGTATGAGTGGTTCAGACCTATGCTTGAGACAATTAGCTATAGGCTTTTGGAGGAAGTTCCTTGGGGGTTGAAGATGAGAGTGACTCTTGGGGCTATTACTAGTATGTCTGATCTGCTGACGGATGTGTATGTGACGTACATGTTTCGGAGTGATAAGAAGCTGGGGTACTATAAGGCTTCTTTGGCAAGTTTGGTAGTCTCAATTGGGATACAAATATTTTTTGTTTGGGGACAAAACAGAAAGTTGGGGATGAAGAGTGTGCTTAAGGAATTGATTCCCATTTTGATTGGATTTAAGCCTGCAGTTGATGCTTACAGGGTGGCAACTGGAGCAAAGCAAGAGGTTGGCACTGCAATGGACCCAATGTATGAGATGACATTTATGAAATGTGTTGAGATGTTTGCTGAGGCAATACCTGGAGTGATTATCCAACTTATGGCCATAGCATCAAGTGACAAAGAGGTTGGGACTTCAGCATGGCTTTCAGTCGCAGTGTCAGCAATTACCACAGGCTTTGCCTCAGCAACAATAAGTTATGACTGGGACACAGACCCTGCTTTGAGAGAAGTGGCATCAGACTTTTATGGGTATATACCAGCAAAAGCAAGCAAGAGAACGGTAGTGTTTGTATCTATGTTGCTCTTGTCAGCAGGGATGCTTCTAATAAGATGTGCGACCATAGTTCTTCTTGGGTTGATGGGAGGTAGTTGGGCCTTTCTCTACATTGGAGCCGACCTTGGGCTGTACATGTTCGTGAAGATATTGAGGGGAGACTTTTGGTACTGGGTACCATTGGGGGGTAACTTAGAGATTGTTTTAAGTATTTTAGCCAGAGTGATTGTAAAGATCATTGTAGACTTCACCTCAATAATGCACTTAAGACATCCAAACGAAGTTGGGGGTGTATATTGGTTGTTTGGCTTTGTTTTGACAATGGGAAGCCTGCCAATGGCAATATATTTAGCTTCACCTTATGTTGATAAGAAGGCAATTGATATAGCATCAGCAATTGTGAATTATTTCATACCAATAACTACCATATGCTTTGCTGTCTTCTTTTTGAACATAGAGAAGAAGCACTGGGACACGTTCTGGAGCATGCAAAAATCGAAGGAATATTCTATGGCATATTTTCTTCAAGGTGAAAGTGACGCAACAAAGATAAAAGTGTTTGAAAGCTCCAGACATCACTGGGTTTCAATTGAAGAAGAAATTAAGAAATGGGTTAACTTGAATTGGGCTAAATGGGAAGAGGAGAAACCAGACTGGTTCACTGATGTGAGAAAAGCCAGTGTGCCTGTAGATTTAATTTCACCAGATGGAGATGCTAGAAGGAGAGAAAGCCTGAGGAGAGCAAGTGTAGATGCTGAAGCTGAGGGTGGTCTAGCAGGTGCTTTGAGAGCAAGTATTAGGAGACCAAGTGTTGGAGGCGCTGATGGTGGAGATATTATAGTGGTAGGAGGTGGGAAGGCAAAAGTAAGCAGTGTTTTGCTGGCAGAAGATGAGGTGGGAAGTGACTAATAGGGCAGCAACATTTATAGGATAAAACGATTTGATTTAGTATTGTTGTGATTACTGTGTAAGTGTTAGGGTTGTTTGGTGTGGTGGTGGGGTTTTAAAGTGGTTTGTGAGTATTTTAGAAGTGTAGTTTATGTATTGTGAAAATGTTAAAGTAGTTTGTGAGTATTGAGGAAGTGTTATGGATGTGTGTGGAGTTTTAAAGAGTTGTGGCAGTGTTATAATTGTTTGTAATTATGGAGTTATGAAGAGTTGTGGAAATGTTAATGTGGTTTGTGAGTATAATGGAAGTGTAGTAGATGTGTAAGGGGAGGAATAAAAAGAGGGTTGGTGTAGTTGTGGAGAGGATAGAGAGGATTTAGAAGGGAGAGTAGAGAAGAGGAGGGTATAAGGTGGAATGATGTGTGTAAGTGTAGTAGATGTGTGTAAAGATGAATTGAGGGAGGGGAAGTGTAGTTGTGGAGAGGAGTGGGAGGAGTTAAAGAAATGGGAGTAGAAGAGAAGAGGGTGTAAGATGGGATGGTGTGTGTAAGTGTAGTAGATGTGTATGAAGTTGAATTAAAGGAAGGTGAGTGTAGTTTTTGAGATGAGTGCAAGGAGTAAAGGAGAGAGAGTAGAAGAGAGGAGGGTATAAGATGGAATGTTGTGTTGTTGTAAAGGTAAAATGTGTGTAAGAGTAAAGTGTGTGTGAAGGTGTGTGAAATGTGTAAAGTTTGTGAAGGGTGAAAAGTGTGTAAAGTGGTTAAAGTGTGTGAAAGGTGTGAAAGGTGTAAAGGGTGTAAAGGGTGTAAAGGGTGTAAAGGGTGTAAAGGGTGTAAAGGGTGTAAAGGGTGTAAAGGGTGTAAAGGGTGTAAAGGGTGAAAGGGTTAGGGTTAGGGTTAGGGTTAGGGTTAGGGTTAGGGTTAGGGTTAGGGTTAGGGTTAGGGTTAGGG
>BRYA01000075.1:0-67733 GCA_030267965.1 Triparma columacea | reverse complement strand
CCCTAACCCTAACCCTAACCCTAACCCTAACCCTAACCCTAACCCTAACCCTAACCCTAACCCTACTCTCTCTCTCGCTAACCATCCCTTCCTTCTCCTTGCACTCTCTCTTTGTCTCTCCCTCCAAAGCATTCTCCTTCTCCTCTTTCCCTCTCTCTCTCTTGCCCTCCTGCCTCCTCCTCTTCCGCACTGCCTTCCATTCTACTTCCTTGATCCTCCTTTCCAACTCCACCTCTCTCCTCTTCTTGTCCTTCTCTATCCTGAGCTCTCTCATTCTTTCTCTTTCCTCACTCTCACTCTCCCTTTCCCACCTCTCCTTCTCCTCCTATGCCTCCCTCTTAAACCTCTTGCCCTTCTCTCTCACCACCCTGACCCTCTCCCCCTCCTCCGCAATCTACATCATCTCCCTCCTAACCCTATTCTCCCAGTCCTCCCTGATCCCCTTCCTCCTCTCTTCACCCTCCCTCTCTCACCTACCTTCCACCTCAGCCTTCATCCAGTCAGCATTTCCCTAAGTTTCTCACACTCTTTCTTCTCCTTTAACTCCTGCAGCCTCTCTCAAGTCCCTACCTTCATCCTCCTCATGTCCGCCTCCAACAGCTCTTGGCCTCTTTCATCTTTCTTCTTCCTTCCCCTTCCTTCCTCGCCCTGCTCTCCTTTTACTCAAAGAGTGCCTTCAAAAACATTTCCCCTTCCTAGCACTTCTTCATCTTCCCAAGCTTCTTAAGCACCAACTCAAGAGTTCTCTCTGCCCTCAGCCCTTCAACCTCCTCCCTCACCATTACAATGACCCTTCCAACCTCCCCCCTCTTCCCCTCCCACTCAAACTTCTCCCCAATTATCATGTCCTCTTCCTCCCTGAGCTTCTTGATCTCCTCTTTGTCTATCTCCCTCACACTCTCTGCCTCAGCTCTCATCCTCGATACCTCCTCCTTTGCCCTGGACTCTCCCCACACCCCATTCCCATACCCTCAGTCTCCCACCCCCACATCCAACAAACCTCTTTATCATAACACACTACTAAAGAGCGAAGCCTACAACAAAGCGATGCAAAGCGTTGAGCAAAGCCTTCAATAGCAATGACACAAGCGAGTGATCTATTAGTCACTAATATACCAAATCAAAACATTTCATCCTACAAATGCTGCCTTTTTAGTTACTCCCCATCCCCTTCCTCATCTTCTATGGGCAGAACACTGCTTACTTTAGCCTTCCCACCTCCTACCACTATAATATCTCCACCATCAGCGCCTCCAACACTTGCTCTCCTAAAACTTGTTCTCAAAGCACCTGCTAGACCACCCTCAGCTTCAACATCAACACTTGCTCTCCTTACACTCTCTTTCCTCCTAGCATCTCCATCTTGTGGAATGAATTCTACAGGCACCCAAGCCTTCCTCACATCAGTAAACCACTCTGGCTGCTCCTCTTCCCATTTGGACCAGTTTAACGCAACCCATTTCTTAACTTCTCCTTCAATTGAGACCCAATGATGCCTCGAGCTTCCAAAGACTAAAATCTTAATAGCATCACTTTCTCCTTCAAGGAAAAATGCCATAGAATAGTCCTTTGACCTCTGTGTGCTCCAGAAGGTGTGCAAGTACTTGCTCTCAATGTTAAAAAAGAAAACAGCAAGGCATATGGTAGTTATTGGTATGATATACTTCACTATAAATGTTGCAATTTCAATTGGGTTGTCATCTACATAAGGAGAAAATAGATATATATATATTGCCACTGGCAGGCTTCCCATTGTCAACAGAAGACCAAACAACCAATATGCTCCCCCAACTTCATTAGGATGTCTAAAGTGCGCCATTGAAGTGAAGTCTACAACGATCTTCATCAATACTCTCATTATAATGCTGTCTACGACTTCCTGGATGTTTCCCCCCAATGGCACCCAATACCAGAAGTCTCCCCTCAATATCTTAACCAACATGTACAGCCCAAGATCAACACCAATGTAGAGAAAGGCCCAACCACCTCCCATTAACCCAAGAAGAACTATTGTTGTACACCTTATTAGAAGCATTCCTGCAGTGAATAGCAACATGGTCACAAATACTACTGTTCTCTTGCTTGCTTTTGCTGGTATATACCCATAAAAGTCTGGTGATGCTTCTCTATTAGCAGGGTCTGTGTCCCAGTCATAACTAATTGTTGCAGAGGCAAAGCCTGTTGTAATTGCTGACACTGCAACTGAAAGCCACGCAGAAATCCCAACACTTTTATCACTTGTTGCTATAGCCATAAGTTGGATGATCACTCCAGGGATTGCCTCAGCGAACATCTCAACCACTTTCATTATTGTTATCTCTACCATTGGGCCAAATGCAGCCCCAACCTCTTCCTTTGCTCCAGTTGCTACCCTGTAGGCATCGACAGCAGGCTTAAACCCAATCAAAATAGGAAACCACTCCCTCACCACCCTCTTCATCCCCAACTTTTTGTTCTGCCCATAAACAAAAAGCATCTGAAGCCCAATTGACACTACCAAACTTGCCAAAGAAGCCTTAAAGTACCCCCATTTCTTATCACTCCCAAACATGTATGTCACATACATATCAGTCAGCAAATCAGACATGCTTGTGAAAGCTCCCACTGTCACCCTCATCTTGACACCCCAAGGGACTTCCTCCATCAGCTTGAAGCCAATCGTCTCGAGCATAGGTCTCAACCAGCCGTACTCTTTGTCAAGCTCCTTCAGAGCAGGGAACTGGTGCATCCACTCATCGATAGCTGATTGTACCTGCGTACTTGCTACCAATGTCGACGCTAGGCTTTCGCCGATCTCCTTCCCGTCCTTCTTCTCCAGGTCCTTTGCTGCCCCCTCCACCTTCCTCAACCTGTGCAGCTTGTTCTCAATGACAGCAGCCAGCATTGCCTCGACAAATGTGTACTTCTCGACGACACCTTTCAGAAGATCGTTGGTCGCAACAAACTCTCCCACGGCCTCTTCCTTCGTCCTCCCGTCCTCCCTTTCCTTAACTGTCAACATCAGGTCTTCCCCCAACTGCTTTCCTTCTTGACCGGAAGTTGTGTGACCACGGTCGATGGGGAGCATCACCTCCTCGGACCCTTCCTTGGCCTCATATTCCTCCTCAGAGACCTCAATTGCCCTTTCATCCTGAGCCTCAATGTCGTTTCTCCCCTTCTCAGCCATTTGAGAAACAGCTGGCGAGCTTCTCGTTGGGTCGCACACACCGGAATGGGTGCGCTCAGGGCTAGAGGGAAGCTGCGGACCATTGTTGATTGTAGCGAAATCACCCACGAGGCCAACATCTGCTTCAACCTCACCCTCCATGATGACCTCGACGGGGTGCTGAAAATCTGCGTTACATGGTTGACGTGCGAAAAAATTGCGGCGCAACGGCGTTAATTGGTGTGAGTAATGGTGCAGTGACTTTAAATTTTCGTACGGATGAATTTAAAAATTAGACAATTTTGTCCTTGTCATGGGCATTTCAGGGTCTTGTTTGGGGGCCGATCCAGACCAATGCGATCTGCCAAGAATGTTGTCCAACGATGTGTTCCCTTTCCTCTCTTGTGACCCTCAAGAGCCCTCTTGCACCCCATACCCCCCTCCTCCGTCCAACCGATAGCCACTCTTACCTCCTCGCTACCCGCTTTGTCACCCCACTCCTCCAAGTGTCCCAAGAAGTTCTCCCAACTACTCGAGCCTTCGGTACCTCCTGCAGAAAAATATTCACTTACAGCCGTATAGTGCCCCAAAAAAACGTAGCTCGAGAGGGTTTTCCAACGTCTTCAGCTCAGAAGTCCTTCTTTTTGGTTCTCTCTCGCTCACAGCGCAGTTTGAGAAGCGAACAAAAATTGCCTTCTCCTCCAACTTAAAAATATAACAAAAACATTAAATTCTTCTGACAGTATGTTGCCGCTTATATGTACTCTCCAACCACATATTTTTCGACGCTGTCATTAACCTTTTAGTTTCGAATCATATTCGATTCTCAACTAAGTTTTATCTGTCCTCACCCCCCCCCTCCCCGAATTCCTCCGGTTTCTCCCATGTTGTCTGTCCCGTAACTTTGTTGAAGTAGAAGACGTACCCTGTGCCTTCTTGTGTGTGCATCTCCCATGCTTGTGGTTGCAATTCCATTTGCACTGTAGTCTCTGAAGATTCGCCTGCCGCTGCAACTGCAGGAGGAGCAGACGATGAAGTCACCAAAGGGTCATTGTGGGAAGGCCTTTTGAGTGCCCCCCGCCCTCTCCCTCCCCTTCCCCCTCTTTCCCCTCTTCCCCCTCTTCCCCCTCTCACCCCTCTCACCCCCCGATCTCCCATCAACGGGTTCTTGGCCTTCCCTAAAACCTCACCCCCCTTACCAACCCCAACCTCCCCCCCCCCCTTTTCAGTTTCAGCAACTACGTTCATGGGATTATCACTTAAGAACTCGCTACCGCTCCTCTCTCCAAATTCGATCCCTTCTCCTGCCCCCTCGTTACTTCCTGGCCTCGGCCTGTGAGGAAACCTGAGCGAAGTTTGAAAAGCTATTGCAGCCATACCACCATTGCTTGCTTGCAGGTCGTTGAATGAGTACCACGCCCATGCAAAGAACAGTACAATTATGAGCACCGTTGCGGCGATCAAAACTGCGCCAAGCCCCATCGCCTCGTAATCATCCTCCACAAGCTTCTGCGACTTCATCAGGAACTCCGAAGTGAACGTAAAGATAAGCAGGATTCCCGATAGTATCGCAATGATGTTGTCCCTTAGCTCGCAGAATGGGAAAACACAAGCCAAGTATATCGTGTAGAGAGTTGCCATCATCAAGCCACTGCTGATCTGCGTGAAGGAACCTGGATCGATGGTAGAAAGCAAACCAGTCATTGCGAGCCTCCTCACAGTCTCGAACACCTCCCACCACCAGTACTCCTTCTTGTAGGGCTCCCACAAGAACAATATCCCTCTGAGCTTCTCGTCGTTTATCCTATCTTCTCCCATCAACCTGTCCTTCATCCTGAAGAGGAGGACCCAGTACATTAACGGAACCCCGACTGGGAAGATCCCAACCATCAAGTAGCCGAATGCCTCCCAAGCTCCCCTACCTTCCGCTTTGCAGTCGATGCTCAAGTCGCTTCTGAGGCGAGAGTTACCATTGTCGAAATTGTCGCAAGGAAACATACCAAAGACGGTCGTTGTTATGGTGGGAAGGGTGAGGTACGTGATGGCGATAGCAGCGGTGTACAGGTTTGGCCTCTTCTTAAAGAACGCCAGGAGGGAAAGTGTCGCGATCACCATGACGACAGACATGGTCAGAGCCACAGACTTGACGTAAAAGTTGAAGCCTCCCCCTGCGAAGCAGCCCATGGGGACGAGCGTGAACATGTTGAAGTTGAGGAACTGTGATGCCGCCACCACCTCTTTGAAGTTCTCAGGGAGAGACACTTGCGGGATGACGTTGGGGAGGGACGCTGTAATCTGGGCGGAGGCGAACAAAATCTTCACCCCATTCTTGCACCTCTTCCAAGCCTCCTCTCCCCTTCGTCCCAGCTTCTTTATAAGGAGCACATACCCTCCTAGCAGTATCAAGGCAAACAGCACGAAAGCGATGACGGTGAAAGCAAGATAGTTTTTGCTCTCGCTGCACTGCTTGCAAAGCATGAAAGGGTCTAGGTTGTAGTCGTCCTCGCAGAGGGCGCAGTAAGGGCCGGTGTGTCCATCGCGGCACATGGTCTCAGTATCGTTGCCGCCAATGCATGCTTCGGGGGTGATGCAGGGGCGGACGTCGTCCGACTTTTTGCTTGTTCTCCAAAAACCTTCCTCGAGGGTCAAGGAAGCGAGTGTCATGCCAGAGAGATCCTCCCTCATTCCCTCCTCAATTGGAACGCAGGAGCCCTTCCCGTCACCGTAGGTACGGGAGGGACAGATACAGGAGGATGAAGAGGTTGAGCCAGAATTCTCAGTGACGGACCCCTTGAGAGTGTCCTCGCAACGAGAGCAGCTGGTGACGCCGATCGATGTCTTCCATTTTCCCTTCTCGCAGGGTTCGCAGGAGGTACCCATGAGGGTCTCCCCGGCCTTGCAGGTACATGAGTCGCCATCACCTATTCTGGAGAAGGACGGCATGCAGTCGCAAGATTGCGTATCCTCATTTGGGGTCTCGTGCTGGGGGCAGGGGAGGCAGGAGGAAGCACCAACCCTGGAAAAGGTTCCTTCTTGGCAGGTTGTGCACGTGTCGTTGGCGCCAATAGAGAAAGTTCCTTCAATGCATGGTTCTTGCCCCTTGCGATCCAACATCGGCCTGTATCCGGCCTTGGCTGTCTTGCAAAAGGCGGCCCGATCCTCATCGTTGTACTGGCCTTCTCCGTCGCACTCCTTGCACGTGAGGCCGTCGTCCGAGTAGGTAGGAGCGACGCAGGGGGAGCACTGACGATCAGTCGTGATGGTGCATTCTGCAACGAGATGGCAAAATGTGAAAGGGAAGGGAGGCCAGAGTGAGTGAGCAAATGCTGTGCTGGAGAGATCACAATTCTGCCAACCCTCACCTTCCGTCATAACTTCTCCGACAGGACAGTTGGAGCAAGACTTGCAGGAAATCTGAGAGGCGTCTGGTTGGAAAGTGGAACCTGGTAAACATGGGAGAGGGACAGTGGAGGAGGCAGGACAAAAGTGCCCCGCAGTGCAGGGGACGCATTCATCCCTCGCCTCGTCGGACTGGAACTTTCCTGCCTCGCAGCTAGTACACGTGGACTGAAAGGGTGAGGAAGAGAAGCTTCCGGGAGGGCAAGGGATCTGGGACGAGCGAGGTAGAGTGAGTGAGGAGGGGTGGCAAGGAAGGGTGTTTGTAGAGCTAGACTCCAATCATAACATAAACATCATTGTGCAACTTTCCACTTTGTCAATTCTCACCTTGTCTGTTCCACCAGGGCACTTGTATTTTGGCTTGCACGTGGAACACTCCGATGTTGTGCCGTCACTATACTTTCCAGCTGGGCATGGTGAACCAACAACTCCGTCAGTACACTTATATCCCATAGGGCAGGTCGAGCAGGCGGAGGCGCCAGAACCAGAGATGAGACCTGCGGCACAGTCTTGACAAGAAGACGCCCCATTCTCATCGTTGCTAAATTTGCCGACATCACAGGAGAAGCAATCGCCGACGTCATCGTGAAGCATAACAGCAATGCCTTGGTCTGTATTGAACTTTCCAGGAAGGCAAGCTTCACAGGAGGCGTGGAGGGCAGGGTCGGTGGCCTGGTCAGGGTTATATTTGCCTGCAGGGCAGATGGCGCACGAAGTGGAACCGGTATCAGAGGCAAAATTCCCTGCAGCACATATGGTGCAGTCATTTAGGTCATCGTGGTTTGAAGCATCGATGCCGTCGTCGTTGTTCATACTCCCTACAGGACAATCTACGCATGAGGCGTGGAGGTCAGGATCGGTGGCCTGGTCAGGATTGTATTTACCGGCAGAGCAGATGGAGCAGGTGGAGAGGGAGTCATGAAGGTTGGGAGAGGTGGCTTCGTCGGAGTTGAAGCGGCCAGCGGGGCATGAATAACAGGATACTGTGCCTTCAGTGTCAGTGTAGGAACCTTTGGGGCAGGTTGCACAGGTGGCTTCGCTCGTTGCAGCCGTGGCCGTGCTGTACTTGCCAATGGCACAGCCAGAGCATGCGGAGGACTCGTCGCCAGACGCAGCGTTCACTAGATACTTCCCCGCCGGACAGGGTGTGCAGGAGGAGGAGGAGAGAGATCCCGGAGGAGAAAATTGACCAGCTTCACAGGACGTACACGCCAAAGACTCGTCACCGGTGAAAGCGTTGTTGAGAACCTTTCCTGCGGGACAAGTTGTGCAGGTGGGAGAGGCGGGACCAGAGTAATCCCCGGTGCCGCAGTCTACACATGTAGCGTCGCTTGAGGCTCCAGTGGACGTACTGTATTTCCCCTCGCCACAAGCTTCACAATCTAAACTTGAAGCTCCACCGGATGGGTTATAGTAGCCAGCAGCACAGTAGTAATAGCACTCAGAGTATGAGTATTTATTGCCGTTGACGGTGCCGGAAGTGTCCAAAGCGGACCCTATAGGAATTGGTGCAGTGGTAACGTAAAGCGAGTGAGTTGTGGGGTTAGGAATGGTTCTACAGACTACACAATCCTCATTCTCGTCTTACCTTGGATTGGAGTGTTGGAGGAGTAGGGAGAAGGGCACGTATTGTGGATGTTGATGGTTGCCTCACTGTTGCGGTTGTAAATATCATCACCATTTCCTGAGTCTGCAGTGTTTCCATTGAAGCTCGTTCCGTAGGCATCGACAGTAGTTTTACTATCAGAAACATAAATTGCTCCACCTCCATAACCACTACTTGTAGCTCTACTGTTGGAGAAAATTAGGAACTCTAAGTCGACTACGGCACCATCCCTTATTTCAATCCCTCCACCACGACTAGCATACCCCTTGTCGAAGGTGAGAGCTCGGAGAAGAAGTGTACCACTCCCAGTTCCATACACATTCATCCCTCTTCTTGCATTCTCTCCATCCAACACACAGCTTGCGGCGTCATCCACACACTTGACCTCTCCATTCAAGTTGTGTATCTCCAGCATGACCCAACTAGCTGCACAAGTCCCCTCTGAGCCTTTATACGACCCAACAGCTAGAATCGCAGAGTCACCGTTCGCCTTGATGGAGTTGCCTGTGTTAAAACTGGAGCCTGCACCATTACTGACCGTGTTAAACAGTCCGTTCATATCACCCACATTCACCTCACCCAATGACCTCCCTCCAACTACGACTAAGAAGGCCCAAAAGATTAGGCAAATATGATACACTTTCACTCGCCTGCATATCTCGGGCATGATGCTGGAGTTCATGCCAGGGAGGCCAAAGATAGCTGAGTTACCTTTTTGGAACCGCTATCAGACAAGACTAGGCACGTCTACTTTATCTGGAAGCACGAAACAGAAGAACGAAGGAGGGATTTCGGAATTACTGGATTACAGTATTTTTCTGGTATTTTTGTCCTTCTCAACTTCTGACCCCCGGACAAGACTTGGAGACCCACGTGTAAATCGAGGTACCACCTAGCTAATTTCACATTTTCAACATGAAGCTTTTCGCCCTCAGCCTCGTCGCTTCTGCTTCTGCATGGACCACTGTCAATACAGGGCTCCGAATGCCCACTTTCCGCACTAACTCCATGCAGCTTGATGCTCTGAAGCCAGGAGAAAAGTAAGTCATCGGCCACCTACTCGCACTAAAATTCTGTTTTTTGTGTTTCAATCAACAGTATAACTGTTCATCGTTTGGTACTTACTTTTATTTACACTTATTTCATCGGTGTGACTATTATTTAACAAGAAGTATTCGCTTATATACCATGATTTCTCAATTTTAGACAAGAGGATCGCCAACGCATTCTTATTTAAGCTTCAACTCTCCCTCTAACACTCTCCCTTACACTAAACCTACAGAGTTACCCTCATTGGAGTTGCAGCTGACTCTGGATGCGGAAAATCTACCTTCATGCGGTGAGTACCCCATTCAGAGTACTCATGCAACCTCACCCACAATCCACCATGAGACCATCCCATTTCCAAAATCATTCTCACCCTAACCTGAAAACCCTTTTCCCTCCCCCGATCTCCTTCCCTCACATTAGCCGGTTGACCAATATTTTCGGCGGAGAGAGTGTCGGACCCCTCGGTGGTGGCTTTGATGGAGGAGGATGGGAGACAAACACCCTTGTGAGGTGAGCTTGATGAAGGAAGGAAGATGCGAAGGTGAATTCAACCACAGCTCACCCTTCCCCCCCTCACCCTTCCCCCCCTCCCCTCGACTGTAGCGACCAGACCACTGTTATTTGCCTCGATGACTTCCATTTGAACGACCGCGCAGGTCGCAAAGTTACCAAGCTCACTGCGCTCAATCCCCTTGAGAACGACTTCGACACAATGTACGATCAGCTCAAGCAGCTCAAGGAGGGCAAGACCATTTCCAAGCCCATCTACAACCACGTCAATGGCACTCTCGACACCCCCGAGACCATTGAACCCACACCCATTGTCATTGTAGAGGGCCTCCACCCTATGTACGACGAGCGCGTCCGCGACCTCCTCGACTTCTCTCTATACCTCGATATCTCCGACGAGGTGAAATTTGCCTGGAAGATCCAGCGCGATATGGAGGAACGCGGCCACTCCCTCGAGTCCATCCAGGCCTCCATTGAGGCCCGCAAGCCCGACTTCGACGCCTACATCGCCCCCCAGAAGGAATTCTCCGACCTTACAATCCAAGTCCTGCCAACCGAACTTCAGAAAGACGACACCAAGACCCTCCGCGTGCGCATGATTCAGAAGGAGGGCATCCCGGACTTCAACCCCGTCTACCTCTTTGACGAGGGGAGCACTATCGACTGGACCCCCTGCGGCAAGAAGCTGTCCTGCTCCATTCCTGGAATCAAGTTCAAGTACGGCGCGGACACCTTCTACGGCAACGACGTCTCTGTCGTTGAGATGGATGGTGCCTTTGACAATCTCCAGGAGCTTGTCTACGTCGAGTCCCATCTCTCTAACACCGCCACCAAGTTCTATGGAGAGCTCACCCAGCAGATGCTCAAGCTTGCCGACGCCCCTGGGTCCGATAACGGCACAGGGTTCTTCCAGACCCTCGCCTCATTCAAGATCCGCGAGCTTTATGAGAAGAAGGCCGCAAGAACCAAGGCCGACGCTAAGCAGGCCGTTGCCCAGTAGCTTCACAGATACGCAACTAAGCAACCAAAATGCATTCAAATTTCACACGCCGGAGCAGGCACATTGCGATACAAGAAGAGCTCGCAATCCAAAAATGACAACCTTGTTTCCATCAAAGAAATGAAGGAGTGAGCTTTCTTTTTTGCGGCAATTTCGCACTCCCAACCCCCTTCTCTCCCCCGCCAATCTCTCCCACCCCATCCCGCCTCCTCTCCCTCTCACCCCACCCACCCCCAAGCACCTAGAACCTAGATTTTATCCTTTTATTTTAGGGCAGAGAGGGCAGAGTTGACCCAAAAAAAGAATGTGGGTTCAAAGCTCCCCCCTGCATCCTTTATTCCTCCTTCTTGTCGCAATACCCACGTTTGCCCATGTTCATCTCTCATAACTTATCCCTCGTCCCTTAACCCTCTTTTCTACCCTGGCATAACCCACACCCGAATCCAAGCCACCCCATTTATAAAATTTCAGGCCTCCTCCCTACCCTAACCCCCTATCCCTCCCTCCCCCACTATCAACTTAGTACTCCACATGGATGGTATCACAGGAATCGACTCTAGCGAGATCCCTGAGGGATTTACTGCTGATCAGAACGGAGGTGAGTGCACTTGAACCCTCCAAATTGCCTTTCTGCGCCTCACCACCTTCCGCACACCCGCTTTTGGCGCGCACTTTACCTTTTTCCGAACGAAATATCGTAGGAGGGGATAAAGCGGCTGAACGTAATGCCCAAATACAGGGCATCCTAGAGCAGATCATGGAGGCGTCTGCTTATGAGAGACTGCAGAGAATCAAAATCGTGAAGAAAGAAAAAGCCGCAGCAATCGAGAATCAGCTCGTCCAGATGGCAACCTCTGGAAAGCTGCCCGGGAAAATTAGCGAGACCCGTCTCATCCAGATGCTCGAGGGTGGACAGGATGCTCCCCAAACCAAGGTCAAGATACAAAGGAGGAACTATGGTCTCGACTCTGACGATTCCGACGACAACGACGACGATCTCATGTAAGCTAACAACACCTATGGGGGATGAGGGCATATCAAAACCAATGAGCAGCAGATATTCAGATCAAAAAGCAACAGCTTCTTCTTACTTCTTGCATATATCGTAACCACTCATATCTCGTACGTCTCCTTCTCCTCCTCTGCCGCCTCGTCGTGCTTGAAAGGGTTGATCGGCTTCTCCTCGAAGGGGTTCCCCGCTTGGATCGCCGCAGGAGGTACATAACCTGATTTCACCTCTTCCTCCTCCTCCGCCGCCGCCCCTGCTCCTGCACCTGCCCTCGCTCCAAACCCCCCGAGCTCTCCCCCAAGCACCGCCCCCCCCCCTCCCGTATCACTTTTTATGATAGAAAGTTCAATCGCGCTATCCCCCAGACCAGCCCCTCCCCCCTCTCCTGTCACCTCCTTTACCCCCTCAACCCTGAAGGGGCTAAAAGTCTCGAGATCAAACTCCTCCAAGTCCGCCCCCCCCCCAACATCCCTCCTCCCCCCTCTCCCTCTCCCTGCCCCCCATCTCCTCTTAATCAGACACCCAACTCCCACTACCGCAGCAAGAGCCACCACCACAGCAGCTACCACCCCAACCAACCCCCCTGCCCCGCCTCTGAACATTCCGCCCCCGCCTGACCCTACCTGAAACGAGGCCTTCGAGTAAATTCCGTAAACCGTCTTGCACCTGTTCCTGTCCGTACATACACTCGGGGCAACATTCGCCAAGCACCTGTAGTCGCACTTGCCAACCACATAAAAGTCGTAAACCTCCCCCTTGACCAATTCACCATCCCCGAACTCCAGCTTCTCCACATCTTTATCTTTATTATCTTTGTAGACCATTCCGTAGTCGACGGTATTTACGTCTGCGTTGATGTCCTCCTGCACCACGTCAATCATGTGCTGAAGACCGCACCTGCTGATGGCGTTGATCTCCGAAGATGTCTCGTCGTATTCCATCTCCTTGGCCTGGTACAAACTCTTTCTGATGTAGTAGACCTCGTAGTCAATCAAACTACTACTTCCCCCCGCCACATTCCCTACGTCCACCAGACCCTTGCCCCAACTCAATTTCACACCCCCCCCACCCTTCCCTCCCTCGACCTCCACACCACCTCCTCCATACAACTCAGGAACGCTCTTTCCAGCTGGCACGCTCGCGATTCTCAAGTTGTATGTTCCACTACCCGTCACCGTCATGAAGTACGTATCAACCTTCGCACCCTCGTTCCCCTTCCCAATGGTGACTCTCGGGAACTTATCGTAGTTAAGCTCGCAGTGATCATCATCGCCGGTGCACGTCTTACCCTCTGTGCTTGCGACGCTATAGTCGTTCCCCGTAGGTACGATCCCCTCGCAACCTCCGTCTCCGTCGCAGATCAGGAGCCGGAGGTTCCCGCTACATTCCTCCAGGCTGACGTCCAGGACTCCACCCTCAATGAGGTCTCCCCCGCAAACCTCGTAACTTATACTCTCCTTAGAGCCCGATCCCAGGTTCTCTACGCCCCAGTTGATGACCCCATCAGGGGGCGGGCTTGGCCTGCAAGGAATAACCCCAATGTTCTCAGGCGTCTGCGCCACAATGTCAAACTTCCCCGTCTCCGCCGACCCTTCCTCGCCCTCCACCGCGATGTAGTACACGCACTTGCCCCCATCTTTTGTAGGCTTGCAGGTCCCGGGGCTTCCAGGGTGCGCAGGATCGTTCGCAATGAACACAGTGCTCCTCTCTCCCCCAGAAACGGTTTCTGACAGGTCGCTGTTGCCCGCTGTCGGGTACATGTCGTTCACTGTGCACCCACCGGAAACCTGCAAAGAGCGAAGCGAAGACCGAACGAGATTAGCAAAAAAGACGCTTCGTACTCTACTCCCAGGATCTCACTTTCCCCCCACACCTCACCTCTGATTCCTCGAGGCAGACTTTCACAAATACCGTCATGGAAGGACCGTCCGTGCAACCGGGGTTAGTGGAGCCTCCAAACTCGTCCTCGCAGCGTGGAGTGACGCCAAAGCTGCGTAGCGGGCGTGAAGTAGTAGTAGGATTAGTGCAAGGTTCCGGATTAGTGCCAGGTTCCTGACAAATTCGCAAATTCTCGAGCATCGCTTCTATCCTCCAGTTTCGCTCTTCCTTTCCTCACCTCACATGCGTCCCCCCCGCTCCCCAATCGTCGCTTCCAAGTCTGTACTCAAAGTACCCCACCTCCCCCTCCCTTACATCGCTGCCCACACAGCTCCCCTGGCTGTTCCTTCTCCCGCATATGCTCGTCATGATGGTCTCCCCAGTCTGGGGTTGTCCCCCCACCAAGCTTGTGGTCCCTCCAAAGTAGTTCACTACGATGCTGAAGCTACTCGCTTCGAACCCGTACATTCCGAGGTAGAAGACGCCCTCATCGAACACGTCAGTGTTGGAACAAGCATCGCCGTTCGACGTAGAGCAAGGGTTCTCGTGAGATATAATCAACTGGTCGTCGTGGTAATCATTCGCCTTCCAGGTGAAGTTGCCGCACCTGGTTGTGAAGC
The DNA here is from genome assembly GCA_030267965.1 of Triparma columacea. Classification (NCBI taxonomy): domain Eukaryota; class Bolidophyceae; order Parmales; family Triparmaceae; genus Triparma; species Triparma columacea. Next base: position 53,516 of record BRYA01000075.1, on the reverse strand, counting down.
TACGAAGAGCAAAGTGCCAAATTGGGTCAGTATGAGACGGCTCGTTGATGCAACACTCACTACGCTCGACCACCCTTACCTGTTGCCCGACTCGTCCTCCATGCAGTAAGGGTTGCTGTTGTCGTAGCTGACCAAAATGTCGGGATCACCAGTAATCGCAGTCGTGGTGATCATGATGTCCCGGTCTTTTCTGTCCACGTTGAAAATAAACTGCTCAGTCTGACCCTCCCCAACGTAGTGCCTTTGGGGGACCCCTTCTAATAGAATGATAGGGGCCTGAAAGAACGTGCCCATGATGTTGTAAGCCATGCTGGTGGTTGCGTAAACTCCTATAATGAAGGTGGTGGCACCTGCGGAGACGAGTGAGGGGTGAGGAGGAGAGTTAGGGACATGAACTGCGGCACTGCGGCGAGAAGACAAAATGGGAACCACTTCGCTCGTCGTCACTTCACTTCTCGTACCATCGTGGGGCCCATTGATCAACAGCTCGTCGTTGCTAACGCCCGCCGACGTATAATCGTAACTGTCCTGGTCGTCATGAACTGGCAAGTCATTCCTGTTCCACTGCTGCCCGTCCCTGAGTTCTTTGACATAAATATCTCCTCCCCCATATCCAACCGTTAAGCTTATCTGCAAATCATCGGCTCCAGTCCTTAACGTCATCTTGTAGTACTTCATTTCTCCGGCATCCAAATTACCAGCCTGCGGCCTTCCTGGCAGCAGGTTCATCATGCACTCCCCTCCATTCATCATCAGGGTAAACGTCGACGGAGAGCTCCAAGCAAAGACCCCAATATTGTACTCGCAATTCTCGCAGTAATTCGGGTCGTCCTTCGAGATGAGAAGGCCGTCACTCCCCATCTTCCTCGCTGCCCATATGTAGTCGTCAACAGTCGGTAAAACTGCTGCACCCGCCCCTGCCGTCACATAGAGGTCCGGGTCGCCGGTCAAAGCTGTCATGATGATCTCCAGGTCGCCCCTTTCTCCAGAGTGGTAGTACGAGTAGTAAACCATTTCGTTTGCGTCTGCAATACCATTGGCCACCGTGCCACACGTGAGCATTGTCATCCCACTCGCCGCGACGATGCTGTAGTCAGAGTCCTTGAAGCCGTAAACGGCGAGGTAGAATATGCAGTCCACGCAGTAGTGCTCGTCGCCGGGTCTGATTATGATGCTATCAGCCCCTGCCATGCCCATGGACTTGAGGTCGTACTCGAACCTGCAACAGCGGGTTAGGAGAGGAGTGGGCAAAATGACGCGTTGCGTGTTAATATTGGGTGACTAGAGCCATTTGACGAGCGGTTTGTTCGTTGTTACTTCGCTCACAGCTTCTCCCCCCACTACTCACCTCCCTGGCTCCCTTTCTCTGCTGGTGGTCAAATATAAGTCTGGGTCGCCGCTCGTTGGGCTCAAAGTGAAGCTAATGATTGCCCCCTCCTCAATTCCGACATGTTTCTGGTAGTATCTGTACTGGCCCTTGGCGACAGATTCGCTCTGGGGCTGGCCATCGACCAAAAGCGAAGGGCTGCGTTTATCCAGGTTAGCAATAATTATATAACGTATTAAAACCTAACTCATCCCCCCCTCCCCCTTCACTCACCTGCTCCACCCATAATCAATCTTGCTCATGATTGTGAATCTCGAGTGATTCCACCCATACACCCCAATATATATGTCACAACCCCCATCCTCAAATGCAGTCTCTCCCCCGCATTTGCCCTCAATAAATGTACTCTGCAGCTGCGTAGTGTCCTCGTGGAAGCCCATACTCACGAAGGAGTAATGTGTGCGGTTCGGGAAACGAATGGGAGCAAAGTCACCGTACAGGTCCGGATCTCCCCCGTTCAATGGAGTTAGCGAGATCATTACGTCAGTATTTGGGTCCACGACGGTGGTCCTGAAGTACTTGTACTCGTGAGTCCCAACGTAGCTCGTCACTGGGACTCCGTCGACAAGCCTAATGATGGTAGAAGACATATCAGCAACGATTGTGTAGGTAGAGGTGCCTTGAGGGGTCCCGGAGTCGGTGCAAAAGTTGCAAGTCTTGTCACAGTTGTGAGGAAACAGACAAGAATCACAAAAAAATCCATCACAGTCCATAACATCATTACCAACAAGCCACTCGCAATCAGCCTGACTCGGAAAGTCATTGTCATCGATGCAAGAGCTCGAGGCCGAAGAGGTGTAGGTTCCCAGGACTCCGATAATGTAAGATGGGTGTTCCCCAGGGTTCAGTCCCGTAATAGTCACGGCCTCGTCGAAGCTGCTTCCAGAGTGGGCAGAGCTCCACAGAAAATTCTTCACCCCCCCTGCCTCGTCCCAGTACGGCCTATTCTCCCAGTCATAACTCACATACAAGTCAACGTCCCCGCTGGCCACAGTAGCGGAAATTGCTAAGTCTTCCCCACTATCTCCTTCTCCGACCATAACCCTGTAGTACTCAAAGTGGTGGTATTCGACATCACCGCTCAAGACTGTGCCGTGGGGCAGCCTCGTCGGGTTCCCCCCCCCTCCTTCTCCCCCCCCTCCTCCGTCTCCATCTCCACCAACCAAGCTAGCGGTGAGAACAAAGGAGGAAGTCAAATCGGTCATGTTGTTGTAAATTCCCACGTACACGTCCGCAGGAAAGCTTGTACATCCCCTGCTCTGTAAACTCTCGCCTCTTATAGTAGTTGTCGTCTCGAACCCAGATGAGCTCCTGAATTCGTGTGCCGCAACTGTCGGATTCTCCGTGGTGCAGCTCGCAAATAGCACGCTCTCGCCGGCAGTTTGAGTCAGCGCGAGTTGTAACGTGTCCTCGATGTTACCGACGCTAACCTTGAAGTACTCGTAGCTCCTTCTTGCAAGGGTTCCTTGGAATGGGACGTCAATAGCCAGGCGAGTCTGAGGAGAGGGAAGGTGGGGGGGCACGTTAGTATTTCCGCCGCTTTCATCCTTCGCGGTCGAATCGCTCCTCGCTCCCCTTTCTGCCCCGCTTTGTCCCTATCAACTCACCACTGCTACGTCCGTCTTCACAAGAAGGACGAAGTCTGATTCGTGAAAGCCCGTAATTGCAATCTGCAGCCTGCATGAGGCAGAAGACAGAGGGCACAGGGAGTTGAACTTCTCCGAGTTGGTCCTTATCACAACCCTATCGGCAACCTGGTTGTTGGCCATGCTGTCGTAGTCGTAGTTGAAGGGTCCCGGATGCCCCCTCCCTCCATTTCCCCCTTCTCCCTCCCCGTTGCTAACAATCACGAAAATGTCAGGGTCTCCGAAGGCCGGGGTGAGCTCAATGGTAATGCTCTCGGACTCAGCAGCGGCATCCGAGGATGTTCTCATGAACTGAAAGACGTAGTGGTTTACCCCACTCTCCACGACGTGGTCGTTCTGGGGCATGCCAGGGTAAAGCACCGTCGGAGTGTCGTCCTTCAGCGTTGCGAGGAGGGAAAAGTAGCTCTCGTCGTATCCATACACTCCGACAAAGTAATAGCAATCGTCGCAGTAGTTGGTGTTCTCGGGGTAGATTGTAATTGCGTCGCTGCCCATCCTACTCTGCCCCCACATGTGCATCTCTCTGGTTGGGTTTGGCGATGTGCTCACAAAGAGATCGCAGTCGCCGCTCAGGCTAGTGAGCATGAAAAAGATCTCCTTCCCTATCTCGGAGTTGTAAACCTTGAACTGCGCGTATTCGTCTTTCTTCGTGTAGTCTGTCACGCTCTGTCCCATGCTAAGAGTGAGGACCGTGCTCTCAACATTGCCAGTAATCGTATACTCTCCGCCAGAACCATCCCCCGCTGGACCACAAGGGGTGACAGCAACCAAATAGCTCGACCCGGCGGTCTCATTTCGGCTCATCTTCAAGTCCATGGGGCCATTCGAGCACGACGACTGCGAGATGTTGTCATCGGGACCAGGAAGGGAAGTCTGTGCACGAGGGGGGAGAAAAGTTGCTTAGTACGCGAAAGTAAACATTGGCGCACAATCCAGAATGTTGCACCACCACCACCACCATACCGACGTTCTCCACCACGCCCAATCTCACCTCACAGCCTGTCCCCGAACACTTCTTGGCGTACATAGTAAAACTTCCTGACCTCGGCTGAAGGAACACCCTAACGTCGTCATGCCCGGAACCCAGCCTAACCTGAAAGTAAGCCACGTCGGTCTGGCTGAGGCTGACATAATTCTGTGGGACTCCGGCGAGGAGGCTAATCACGTGTCCGTTACCGCTGCCCCCAATATTTCTTGCCATCAAGGTGAACCTCGCCCCCCCGTCGACCCCGTTAGCAGACTCGTCTTCCCCGGTAATGCCAATGTACGTGAAGTCGCCAGCCTGCCTTCCAGACATTAGAATCATGGGTATGTCCGCCTGCTCAGCCGAGTAGTCCTTTTTGCACGGACTTCCAAGCAAGCAGTGCTCAGGGTTGGCAAACGTTCTGTTCTCTGCGGCTGTCATGTAGGCTAATCCAGAGAGCATCGTCATGATTATCATGACGTCCCCATCTTCAGCGTTTTTGTACATGAAATCCTGCGTCTTCCCGTTACTAACGCTCTCTTTGAAGGGCTTCCCGTCGCTAAGGGTTATAGTCACATCTGATGTGACGGCAGTCAAGGAGTAATGGCTCTTGGTAAATCCGACAACCGCAATGCTGATAGTGCACTCGGTGCATATCTGGTTCTCCCGGATAGTGACTTGGTCGTCATGGTACTGATCCTTTATCGAGCTGAAGTCGAAGTTGGTCTTTGAGGCAACCTCGCCATCCGTGACACCGTTCTTTATGTACACATCGGGGTCGCCGAACGTAGGGTGCATCAGAATGTCAAGGCTGATACTCTCTGTTCCAATGTTAATGGTATAGTAGTTGTAAGTATTCCTAAAGACGGTCCCGTCATAACTGTAATGGAGGAGGAGTTAGTTGAAGAAGAAGAGAAGCGACCATAAATAGCTCACTAATCACGCGGCCTTTACACTCACCTCGTTCCTGCAAGTATGTTAGTGACGCCACCGGCAGGGACGGCAGTGATGGAGTAGTCGCACGTCCTCGCCGAGCCCATACCATTTGGCAGCGGGTAGGCGTAGATGGCGATGTAAATGATGGGGCAGTCCTGAACTATGCTGTTCCCGTCAGTAGCGGGGGGGGAGTCGTTCAGACTTGAACTAACAATTATGGAGTCCTCAAAGGGAAGAGTGCTGCTTCCGTTGAAATGGCCGGGGGACATCGAGGGATAGCCGTCGTTTGGATCGGCCTCACTTCCGGCCCAGAACTTACAGCCAACATAAACATCGGGATCACCATACTCAGGGGTGACATCAATGACGACGCTTTTGTCCGCGTCAACTCCGGTGCCCGTGTAGTACTGGTAGTACCTGTACTGGCCCTCGGTGAGGGAATCATGCTGCGGGGATCCCGGCTGGAGGAAGATCGGATTCCCAGATTCAGTGACAGGGGAGATGGTAAAGGGCTGAGGAGAGTCTGTGACAGGATTTGAAACAGTCACGTAGTAGTTTCCACCACCGTGAATGAAATTGGCGTCAGTTGAGGCGACATCTATGGTCTCCCTCTGGTGCCCGGGGCGATCCGACGACCAGGTGGCGCCTGCATTATTTTCGCCGCCCTCATTGCCAAGAAAGAAGGAATCCTTATTGATGTAGAGGGCGGGATTTGAGGATGTCGACTGGGGGCTCACGGATAAGGAGAAAGAGTTGGAGCTTGGCGGAACGGAGAGAACGTAAAAGGAGTACGTGTTGAGCGCAGACGATCCCGAAAGGACATGAGGGGGCATGTCCAGGATGGTTGCAGACGAAAGGAGCTGGGTGGGGTGGGCCGACGACGCTCTCGTGGCAACAATGGTATAGACAGCGCTGTTGTCTGTCGAGTCTTCATAGTTGGAAGGGAAAACAATGACCTGGTGGACAGTCACCGAAGATGAACTTGGGAAGGTGATGTATGAGTTCACCCCAGAGAGGTGAGTTCCGCAAGTCACCTGCGAGGACGTTGCAGTGGGGCAACTCTTGGCATCATCTATGGAGATGCCACTGGTAGAGGTGGAGGAGGCCATTTTGAGCCGAAGCGTATTGCCGGTGAGGGTGGAAAGGGAGATGGTCATCGGGGTGTAAGCGGGCTGTGTGACCGAATACGTGAGGTAAAAGGTCGAAGTTGGGTTGTTGTTAGCGTTGTCTCCAACCCGAGTAACTTTGGAGGAAAAGACGTAGGGACTTGAGGTTGGGAGGAACAGGGGGGAAGCTGGGTTTATCGACGTAGGGTACTTCTCGTGTCCAGATGCGTCAAGGTGGCTCTGCCACATTCTCGTGAAGGCAATGTTGTAACTTGACTCTCCCGTGAGTGCAGCCTGCAATGATGGGCAAAGCAACGTGCGGAGAGACGTCGAGCAAAACGTAAAGGGTGAATTTCGCGTCTCCCGTTATTTTCCCCCTTCTCTTGTCCACACCTCTTCTCACCTCGTTGAGCACTACAACCTTGAGATAAATCTTGCCCGTCATGTCGTTCGTATTTCTGCCCCCTGATCGAGCCGCGTCGAGGCTGAGAAGCTTCGAAAGGGGCAAGTTCACAATCGCCCCTGTCACGCTATGCTCTGCGATTAGTGACAAGGAACGGAGGGTGAGTGAAGCGATGAGCATTATTTGACACGGGCCGCAAGATTAAAGTGCGCGCATTTCCAATACCGTCGCTCTGTTACTCCCATCCATTCTCACCTCCCTCATTGTGAAAGTCTGCCTCTGAAATGTCTGTTGGCCAGGATCCACTTGCGGGACCGACAGACACTAGTATGGTACAGCGCCCATAAATGGAAGAGAGCGCCAGGGAGTAGTCGTAGAGGCGATCTGCGATTGAGGACAGGGTGCACGAGAATGGAAGGATTGGCATGGATGCACGTGAGCAATTTATTTAGAAGTCTTTAGTGAAAGCGTCAAGGATACTTACCGGGATCGTCAAAAAGATTGTACGCAGCGTTGGAAGAGTGGACTGTATCCACATCAACCTCCGCCCTGTAGTAGTTTTTAGATGCAACTGCTAGGGGGCTCGATGGAATTGGGCCATCTAGGATCGTCTGCTCCGGGAGCTCGCATGCAGATGCAGCGGACAAACAGTCGCCGGTGGCAATCGAGAAGTTGTCCGTCACAAGGACGACGAGCAAGAGGAGGGAAGACAGAACCCTCATACCCTGGATATGCTGAATATTTCTTGTTCCGTGTTTCTGACTGGGGGATTAAAGAATCATTTTATAATCAAACTTTGTTACTCTAACACGTTCAAAGCCAACCGCATAACCTTCCAACATCCGGGCCTTCCTTCCTCCAACATCCAGTTGAATTGCGTCCTGTCAGCTACGGCATTGGCCATGACTTTGCAAACTTTTTTCGCCAGCGTCTCGTCCTGTACAGCAAGAAATGAAGGGGGGGGGGTGAGGGGGGGGGGGGCGGATAAGCGGGAGAGGGCGCATCGATTGTCGGTAAATATTTCACAGTGTCGTCACGGACTCCCCTCGGTTCTCACCTTGGCCACTGCAACTGGGGGGATGGAAAGCAAAAATGTAAGAACAACCGAGGGCGGGCAGGTAGCGCTTATGTCAGCGCATGGCGGAGTGGACGGCGTTAGGGTCACGCGAAAGCTCCTGAGTTGGAATGTCAGCGGTTAGTGCTTGATGGGAGAGAGGCGTAGTGGAATAAATGGGATCACACTCACCTGTACTCGTAAGGCTTACTCTCCTTGAGTAATAAATCGCTCCAGTTTTTGACGCCAAGTGCCTCTAGTATGCATGGTGATGAGGATGCGATTTCATCCGCATTAGAATCGTCGATTATGAAGTTAAAGTGGGGGAAGAAAATAGCGGAAATGCTCCCTGTCGTCCCTTTCCCGACCCCGAGAATGGGAACGGCTGTGCTTACATTCGAGGTTCCACTGTCCAATAGACAAGAGCGCCTCTTAACTGGGCTGGGGGCGGAGGAATCCTCTGGGTTTTCTTCGGTTTTCCTTTTCCCCTTCTCATCCTCCTCCTCTACTTTCTCGTCGTCGCCCTCTTCTCCCATGACGCTGACCGTGGTCTCATTCGTCGCATACATAAAAACTCCATCCCCCTTCAGCCCTCCGTCCCTTACAACCTCCGGTCTCCTACCGTTGCCATGCTTGAGCTCATTGGTTGTTACAATTAAACCCTTCATTAGGACGCTCCTGTCCATTTTCATAGCCTTCTGCAAGGCCGGAAATAGTCGCGGAGGAATACCGTGGAGAACTATTGTCGAGTCAAGGCCGGGTCCGTCCGAGAGGGTGCACCAGCCGCTGCAAGCATGGCGAGCGAATCGAGCCAAGGATAAGGGTGTGTTAGGGGGACAATGTGAGAAAAGCTGAGCTGTTGGGGTTAGTTTTTTTTTCTGTCTCACCTAGTGCTCGAGCGATTGGAGTTGGCGGAGAAGCGGCGGGTCTTCGCACTGCCTGGTTGCTTCGAGCAAAGTCCTCCGTCAGCTTCGAGGGTGGTGACCTTGCCCTTCACAGTGCACAGCGACCCTGAGGTACTGCTGCGAAGCGGTGAGGGAAGCGAACCACGAAAAGAAATGCGATTATGGGTGAGGATTCTTGCGGCTGTTGAGGTGGTGCTTGCGGGTTTTATTTTCATTTTTGTCATCACTCTCAACTTCGCTCTTGGTCTCATCTCACCTACTGGCGATATTCGTATGGGCTTCTTGCACTATTTCTTTTATCAGTTTTCTGCCCGCCCCCCTTTCAGTCCCCTTCCTTTGTTCGAAATCCACGGCCAAGCCCTCGTTGAAGGCCCAAAGTGCCAGCCTTAATATGATTTTCTCCTCCAAGCCTATGCCGTTCTTCAGGCTTAGGCCGCACCTCTCTTTGACGTAGTTTGATAATCCTATACCGCCTGCCTTCGCCTCTTGCGCGAGTCTGCATATTTTTTCGCCTTCGAGGACCCGGTGGACGAAGGTTGCGTTGATGCCCTCTCCCCAGCCGTCGTACTGCCAAAAAATCTGGTCTCCTCCCTGTAAAGTCGTCGTCGATTTCTTCAAATTGCCCTTCGCCGACCTCTTCCTCTTTCGTTCTCCCTGAGGTTGCCTTTTAAGGTTATTGAAAACCACGACGTCCCCATTTGTGAGGTCGGAGGACGAGAGAGATGTAATTTTTGAGCTTGAGTTGTTGTGAAGGTTGATAACATGAGTGATTGGGGGGTTAACAGCGAGAGGCTCTAGAATTGTCACAGTAGCAGATTTGTTGAGGTGGTCAATTGTCCCTGAAACATAAACCCCCACAACTTGTTGGGGTGATGAATCTAGGGTCGGTGAGGGTTCGTCTTTTTTTGGAAGAAGTTTTGGTGTTTCAGGGGTGGGTGCGTATGTGGGAGGATGCTTAAGTTGAGGACTACTAAAAGTGGCAGCAGGGGTGGGAGGAGGTTGTAAATTGGCATCACTCTTCTCCATAAGAAGGAGAAGGTCTGCCGCCGAGAGAAAAGGTGTCCCATTTTCTGTTGTTGGTGATTTTAGTGGAGGTGACCGAGATTTCAGGGGCTTCGGTCTTATAATATGTTTTCGGGGGGCCTTCTTGTTGACCTTCAAAGCCCGATAAGTGGGCTTATTCCTGCTCATTCTTCTAATATAAACAGAATTAAGCAAAATACCAGTTGAGGGGTGGTTGGTGCAAAACGGTTCGTTCGTGTCTTAAGGTCCTCTGTCGATATATATCGTTGAGGTCGGGTCTGCTCCTCGGTTTTTAATAGTCCTTCAAGTACAGATCAGTAACAAACTCTGCCCCATCTCCTTGCTTTCTTCGAAATGAGACCTACAAGGAGGACCAGCGCTCGCGAGAACGTTGGCGCCAGGTATATGTATCCTGTTGTTTTAAGAATTTCGTTTCGTGAGCTGTACCAGCACCTCGTCGTACCTTCTCTCTCCTCTAACCTTCCCCCCCCCCTCCCCTCCCATCCTCAAGGTTGTCAAATGTAATCCCAGATACCGACCTCTTCTACACGACCGAGCGTGTCGACTCAATCTTCCACGTTCTCTCCTTCATCGTGACCCACCCCGCCTACATGGGTGAGGCCGTAAAGGCCCTAAAGATGTCCAAGGTTCCCCTCCTTGGTTTGCTAGACCTCTGCGGTCCCCGGGACGGCGGGGGGTCCTATCAGAAGGACCTAGCCGACCACATCCACAGGTCCAGCTCCGGCATGATCGTCCTGCTCGTGGTCTTCCTTTTGATACAGATAATAGCTCTCTTTGCCTTCATAACATCCATGTCATATCCCGAGTGTACAGATAACTCAGACTGCCCTTTAACAACCTACTGCTACAGCGGTCCCCTAACCCGTACCATCACCGGCTACAGCACCGGGTGCGTGTCCTGCGGTTTCCTCGACGCCGGTAGGAGGAACGGTTTAACGTCCCTAATGTACCCTGTTACTTTACTCCCGGAGAACGGGACCATGCCGGAGACGTGTGAGGTGGAGACGTACAGTAACAACCACGGCAACACCTTCAACGGCTGCGTCGCGATGATCCTAGTTAGTCTTGTGGTTAGCCTTAACCTGGCCAAGGAGTAGGGCGAGATTATGCTGACTGACATCTTCTTGAGGAGGAGCGGGTTCAGCTGGTGGAGGTTCACTTACTACGACGACGATGAGACTTATATGAAGAGGAACAAAGTAGGAGTTATCAACCAGGCGAGGTGAGGGAGGGGGGTGTGTTGGGGGTTGGAAGGGGGGAGATGGGGCGTGTGGGGGTAAAAGGGGGTGTTGTTGCTTTATTTTCTCTAATCGTCCCCCCTAATCCCCCCTTTTTTTCGGTTAAAGGTTCGAGTTGTTCCAATACCTCCGTCGTTTTTGCCTGCATGTCCAGGTTGGTATCTGCACCACAGTCGTCCTCGTGACCTGCACCACCGCCAAGGACTACTTCCTCGACGCCACCGCCGTCCTCTTCGTAGTTGATGTTGACAACCTGATTTTTAGGGCCATCATGACGAGTAGGGATAAGAACTTCTGCCTAGATGCAACGAAGGTTACACTGGACTCACTGGAGACTTGGACACTCCAGGCAGCCAAGATAGCGCACGGCCTAAGCTTCTTCCTAGTGACGATTGTGGCGGCGGTCTGGATCAAACACAACGGAATGCAGGGATTGGTAGCGTCGAGCGCGGAACTACCCACGGTGCTTGCGTTCTTCTTCGGCCTCTCGCAGTGGCTTGTGAGCACCGCCGTGCTGTTTTCGAGCAGCTGGGCGAGGTAAGGAAGAGAGGGAGTGTGTGTGTGTGTTGTGTTGAGGGTTGCTGAAAGGAAAATGGAAACGGCGAAAAGAAAAATGACCCCCTGACTCTCTCCCTCTTAAATCCCCCCCCCCTCTGTTTTTTGATCGTTTCAGGAACTCTCGTCGTTGGGGTGTAAAGAAGACGTTCAACAAGTTTTTCCGCGCCGGCCTCTACATGGGTCTCGGCGCGTTCGTCGGTGGCATGGTTGTCCTCAATCACTTCTGGGGTGTCCTGGCTTTCATGCTAGGTCACGGGATGGTCATTTTCTTCGTAAGAGTCAAGAACGACGTTAAGGGAGGGGTGGAAAGGATGAAACTTAAAAAAAGAATGGAGAACATCAGGGAGAGGCTTGAGGTTAAGGCAGGGAAGAAGATTACGGGGGAGTACTTACTTAAGATACTTCAGAGAGCGGAAGACCTGGGGGGAAGCCAGGGGAAGGGGAGGGGATTGATGTGGACAGAGAAGATTGAGGAGGGGGGAGAGGAGGAGGTTATCAATATTGGGGAGATACTTATGGGGACTGAGGCGGTTGGAGAGGTGAAGGGGGGGTTGGGGGTTGAGGGGGGTGTTGATGATAGTGTGTTGTGAAAACAAATGTTCAGTTTACAATGTAGTTTAGTTTTGAGGGTTGTCGATTATTTAGTTGGGGGGTTACACGCACTTGCAATCCTCGCACGAGTAGTGGTAGAAGCTGGTGCCGTAAGCGTACTGACACTTCGAACCCTGGCAGGCTTCCTTCCCCTCGTTCTTGCACATGCATTCGCCGGTTGTTCGTGTCAACATTCCTGTGTCCTTTGGGCAGAAACTGGGGGAGGGGGGGGGTAAGAGCGGCGGGGGTTTGACGATTAGTGGGGTGTTCAAGTGGAGAGGGGTTGTTGTTTGGGGGGGGGGGGTAAGAGCGGGCAGAGGTTTGACGATTAGTGGAGTATCCAAGTGGAGAGAAGTGGAGAGGAGTGGAGAGGAGTGTACATAATGTAGGATACTACTCACCCATCGGGCAACTCTGGGGCGGCATTAGGGGCATATCCTGCGTTAGTTAGTTGAATGAATATAGCAGAGATGATGACTAGAGTGATTAGTTTGGGTGACATCATTGAACGTATTGTAATGTATGAATGAAAGAAGTGGGAGAGAATGCGAAAAAAGAAAAAAGAAAAAAGAGAGAAGAAAATCCGCAGTCACTCATTCTCATCCAAGTCAGTCTCCGTATTGTGAATGAACACTTCGTCCTTCGTTCTTTTCTTTGCTTTAATTGTCCTTGTTAGTCTCAACAGTGTCAACGCAACTCTCAATAAGCCATCTTCATTGATTTCCAACAACTTCAGCTCCACGTCACCATCCAAATCTAAACTACACCTAGGAGACACTAAGGAGACTAACTACGTCACTAAAAAACAATCCATCTCCATTGAAAAGATTAACAGTATCATGGGTGGTGAGTCAGCAGTACAGAGATGTGGGATTTAAAAATATAAAGCCAACTCAAGTCTGACGACATCGGAGTGTCACCTGCAACATTTGGGGACATTTGAGGACATTTGGGGACATTTGAGGACATTTGGGGACATTTGGGGACATTCACGTGCCTGCAAGTCGATAACATGTGGATATATTGGGATACACAGGGGAATTGTACAAATACACGCACACACACCCCAACCCTTACCCTTACCCAACCACCCCCACACCCAGGTGCCGAAAAGCAAGTTGCTCTCCCTGATTCCGTCAAGCTGGTAATCGGCGCCGGCGGGATCTACGCAGCCTTCCTCTACTACGGCTCCCTCCAGGAGGACGTCTTCCGTTACGTAGCCTCTGACGGCACGCAGTTCAAGCAGGCCTGGTTCCTCCAGGTCCTCGAGGCCCTCGCCAACGTCTTCGTCGGTTTCATCGGCCTCCAGCTAACCGGAGGAAGCAAGGGTCTACCCCTCAAGATGTTCGCCCTCTCCGGCACGACCCAGGTCTCGGCCAAGGCCTTCACGTCACTTGCGCTAGCGAACGGACTTTCCTTCCCAGTCGCAACCCTCGCAAAGTCAGGGAAGATGGTGCCCGTAATGATCGGTTCCCTCCTCCTCGGCGGCGCCAAGTACACCGTCAGGGAGTACCTCCAGGTCGCCGCCATCATCGCCGGTACAGCCATCGTAAGCATGGGTAAGAAGAAGGGGGGGGGACCCTCCAGCTCACTCGGCGTCATGTTCATCCTACTATCCCTCGTCGCCGACGGCGTAACGGGAGGGGTGCAGAAGAAGCTTAAGGCCTCCGCGGCTGCCAACGGCGTCAAGCCAAAGCCTTACGACTTCATGTTCTGGACGAACCTATTCATGGCACTCGCCGCCGCCGTCGTATCACTCGGACTGGGAGAGGTGGGGACGGGATTCAACTACATCACGGCGAACCCAGAGATCCTAAGCAAGATCGTAAAGTTCGCACTATGCTCCGCGGCCGGACAGTCCTTCATCTTCTTCACCATTGCTAACTTTGACCCACTGGTCTGTACCACGGTTACGACGACGAGGAAAATCTTCTCGGTCCTGCTCTCCATCTTCTTGAAGGGACACACGCTGAGCGCGCAGGGGTGGGGGGGGATTGGACTTGCGTGCATGGGAATCTTGGCGGAAATGGAAAGCAAGATGAAGGGACATAAGAAACAAATGTAAAGAGGTGAAAGGTGAAAACGAGAACAAGAGGGGGGGGGGTTAGGATATTATTATGAAAATACACAAAAATAAAAATAAAGTGAAGAGGGGAAAAGGAAAGGGGGGGGGACAGAAATGGCACGTTAACATGACACGACACATTTAAGGGGGGGGTGAAAGGAGAGAAGTAAATAAATCTTCCCAAGGGGTGCGTGTTTTCGTGTGAAATACTACTCAGGAACGCGTTTCGTTCCTATAGGCCTTTGCGTTTCACAAACTGTCACCTTGAAGCCAAAAATGAATTGGGAAGCCAGGTCTCAAATTCCTTGTGCAATTGCCCCCCCACGCCTCCAAACACCTTCATATAATCCATCTCATTGTTAACGGTCATGAAATACACACTTTTCGCGCTTGCATCTTGCCTGCTTTCGGTTGAGTCATTCTCACCCGTCACATTTGTTGGGAAGACTCTAAAATCGCAAGTGTCATCGACGTCCCATCTTGCTGCTGTTGGGAAAAAAGACACTTATGACGTCACTTTGCTACCTGGAGATGGAATAGGTAAGGTTAGGGTACTGTTTGAACGTATGATTTGTCGTATGATTTGGAAATACCCTATTAATGCGCATAAGCCCTCTAAAGCCCTAACACCTCACCAAAATCCCATCTATCTCCCCCTCCCCCTCTACGCCTCCGTAAAAATACCAGGTCCCGAAATAACATCAGCCACCATCGGAGCCCTGAACGCTCTTACATCCCGTACGTCCTGGTCAATAAACTTCAAGGAGTCCCTCATCGGAGGTGCCGCGCTCGACGCAACTGACAACAAGGACGCTTTCCCAGACGCGTCACTCGAGGACTGCAGGTCGGCCGACAGCATCCTCCTCGCCTGCATAGGCGGCTACAAGTGGGACAGCAACCCCAGGAATGCTAGGCCCGAGACTGGGCTGCTGAAAATGAGGAGTGAGCTTGGCTTATTCGCCAACCTACGCCCGGCGAAGGTGCTTCCTCAGCTCATTGGGGCGTCCACTCTTAAGCCCGAGGTGATCGAGGGGGTCGATATAATGGTCGTCCGTGAGTTGACCGGTGACGTATACTTTGGCACCCCAAAGGGTATCGACGTCGTCGACGGTGAGAGGGTAGGTTACAACAACATGATATACAAGGAGTCGGAGATAAGGCGCATAGCCAGGGTCGCCGGAGACGTCGCCACGAAGAGGGGGGGCAAGATATGCAGCGTCGAGAAGAGCAACGTGCTGGACGTAAGCCAGCTTTGGAAGGACGTTACGGTGGAGGTTATGGAGAAGGAGTTCCCGGAGATTGAGCTCAGCCACATGTACGTGGACAACGCGGCCATGCAGCTCATCAGGTACCCGAAGCAGTTCGACACCATCGTAACTGGTAACATTTTCGGGGACATCCTATCAGACGAGGCTTCCATGCTCGTAGGGAGCCTAGGGATGCTGCCCTCGGCCAGCATCGGAGAGAGCGGGCCTGGAGTGTTCGAGCCCTGCCACGGCTCCGCCCCCGACATCGCAGGCGAGGACAAGGCGAACCCTCTAGCGATGATCCTCTCGGCCGCCATGATGCTACGGTACGACCTCGGCAGGGGGGAGGAGGCGGACGTCCTGGAGAGGGCGGTTGAGATGTGCCTTGATGAGGGGTGGAGGACACCGGATATTAAGCAGGAGGGAGACGGGTGCACGCTCGTGGGATGTAAGGAGATGGGGAAGAAGGTGGAAGCTGCTGTCGAGAAATTAATGGCATAGGTGGAAGGGGGGAAGGGAGACAGAAAGAGAAGGGAGGAGGGGGGGGGGGGGTGATGGGGGAGTAATGAATGCTACGGGATTGAGCTGTTGGTGCAAAAAATAAAACGTTTTTGATGAAAACCTTCCCCTTTGCACCCACCCAATCCCTCTACTGAATTCGCCCCCCCCTCTCACACCACAAACATCATCATCATCGCGTCACCACCGCCACCACCACCTCACGTGAATTGTATGGGGTCACTCACTGATCCTGTACCTTTCCACACAAGATCAGCGAGCCTCTTTTCGTTATAGTGCCCCTTTTTAACTCCGTCGCGGGTGCTCCTGCGAGGGGCTGAGCGCATGGATTCGTGTTTGACCTTGGCCATGTTGCTCCTCATGTCTTTGACGCGCTTGTTTACGATGACCTTCTTGGCGGCGGCTTTTAACTTCTTGGCGGGTGACACCTTCTTTGCCGGGGTGGATTTCTTGGCGGAAGAGGGAGAGGGCTTCTTGGCGGAAGAGGGAGAGGACTTCTTGGCGGAAGTGGGAGAAGACTTCTTGACGGATGAGGTCTTCGGAACGGCCTTCTTCGCGGACGCGGGCTTGGCCTTCTTTGCTGGCGCTGCCTTCTTGACGGGAGTCTTCTTCTTGGTCGATGTGGGCTTTGGTTTCTGCAATGAGCGAAGCGATAAGAGGGGGGGGGGGGGGGGGGGTGTAATGAAACGCGCTAATGAATGAGAGATTGAATGACACGCACGAATAAATCCCCACACCTATTCTTTCCACTCCTGTCTCTCACTTCAAATCTGAACTCACCTTCTTTTCCGACTTCTTCTCGTACGGTAGAACAACCCTGTCCGTCGTACCGTTCGCACCAGGTATCTCGAACCCCTTGCGGAAGGAGACGTTCGGGGTCTTGGGCTTGGGGGTACCAGGCTCTGGAGGAGTCTTGATCGGATTCTTCTCTTCAGGATCAGGGCTGCGACAGATGAAGCAAACGGGGGGGATTGGTTATAATTAATCGTAAGTTCGCGCTCTTGTGCATTTTCTTTGCGCGAGATCCGGAAGTTACTCTTTCCTCACTTCAATTCATTCGAGTCTCCCGGTCACCTCACCTGAAGAAGATGCTACCGATTGATTGGCGGACCTTTTTTGCACTTCCGAGCAAGAATTCCTACGTGGGAATACGTTGTTTGGGTTAGTAACGGATGAATATCACAAAGGAGCAAGTTATGACAAGAAGTGTCAAGAGAGCAGCAGAAAGAACAATTCCAATATATCGAGCATGGAGGAGATACGGGATGTCATAGGCGGACATGAGGGTATATAAATATACGTAAAGTACTTCTCGGTGCTAATTGTGGGCGTACCATTTTCTTGTGAGTGTTGTGTAAATTCTCAAGAAAACTTAGTCGTTTCTTTGTTTCCGATTCTGGACAAGAGCTCTTTTTGTGGTTGCCTAACCCTTCCTTGTGATCAACGTGAATTCAAGTTATGTGCTTGCGCTGCCTCAAATAGAAATCCTTGCTTTGTGTTTACATCACTCGCGTCATTTTTTATCGAACTTCCCTTCCCCTCCTCCCCTCCTCCCCTCTCCCTTTTTTTCCTTTCCCCAAGTAACTTACTTCCCCATCCCCTCCTCCTTAATATCCTCCATAACCTCCCCGAAGATTCTAACCGCCTCCTCAATCTCTTCCTTCTTAACGATAAGCGGTGGTACAAACCTCACAACCCTAAGTCCCGCCGGTACCAGTAGCAGTCCCTTTTTCATGCACCTTCCCACAACGTCACCCGCCATGTTAGGTTCCTTCAACTCCAGTCCCATCAAAAGTCCCCACCCCCTAACATCCTCAACCATATCCCCGTACTTCCCCTTAATCCCCTCGAGTCCCCCCTTCAATTCCTCCCCCCTACTCTTAACGTTCTCTAGCACCCCTCCGCTAAGTTCCTTCGCGACCGCCAGTCCCGCCGCACACGCTAACGGGTTCCCCCCGTAAGTCGTAGCGTGTTCCCCCGGTCCCAGCACCGTGCTTGCTTTCCCCCCCGCGATCATCGCTCCAATAGGTACCCCTCCCCCCAGCGCTTTAGCCGTCGTGAATACGTCAGGTGTGAAGGTGGGGGAGATGTTCTGGTAACCCCATAAGGTACCACTACGACCCATACCCACTTGAACCTCGTCGCATATCATGAGGGCTCCTGTTGCGTCGCATAATGACCTAGCGCGGAGAAAGTATTCTTTATCACCAGGTGTTATACCGCCCTCTCCTTGTAGCGGTTCAAGCATTATGGCAGCGACGCGCCTTTTACGACCACGAACCCAGTCCTTGAATGGGGTCCTGTTGTACTTACGGAACTGTTTCTCGAGGTCGGAAACGTCGTTGTACTTGACAGGTTTAAACCCCTGCACCATTTTACCCCCGTATGTGAAACCCTTGTGGTACTTCGGTTGCTGGGTTGCTGATAGTGCACCTAATGTCCTACCGTGGAATGAGTTAACAGCCGTTAGGACGACGGGGTCGGTCGCGCCTTTACTGATAGCGTGTTTACGTGCGAGTTTAATGGCGCCCTCGTTAGCCTCGGCTCCACTGTTGCAGAAGAATACCTTGTCACCACAAGAGTTCTTTACGAGCCACTCGGCGAGCATGCCCTGGGAGGGGATGTAGTAGAGGTTGGACACGTGGTGGAGCTTTGACATCTGGGTTGATACGGCTGAGGTTAGGGACGGGTTGGAGTGACCCAGACAACAGGTTGCTATGCCAGCTACGAAATCCAGGTATGTTTTACCCTACGATTGGGGAGGACAGGGAAAGGAGGGAGGGGGGAGTTAGTGGGGAAAGAGGGATTTCGGTGCCAAGGGTAGTGGTAGGGTACTTGTCTCACCTCAGTATCGGTAAGTGTGCATCCTTCCCCATGTGATATTGTTAAGGGGTAACGTCCGTAGGTTGTCTGGACGTATTGGTTGAACTCAGTAGACGTCAGGGTCTCGGAGGGGTCGCGAGGGGGGTGAAGGGAGAGGGAGGTAGAGGTTATTGGGGTGGAAATAGAGGAGGGAGGGGGGAGGGAAAAGGAGAGGGTGTAGGGGAGAAGGAGGAGGGTGGAGAGGGAGAGGAACTTCATAGTGTGGAATGAAGGGGACGGTGGAGAGCTGAGAGGGGAGAAGGAGGGGGGGGGGAGTGGGTGAGACTTTGAGAATGCTTTGAGAGGGTTGTGGGTGGGGGGAGGCCAACTGTCGAGGCCGAGTTCTTTCTCTCCCATTAAAAAAGTTTCTTGGAGATATTGAGTGATTTTCACAATGATTAGGATGTTGATAAGTTGATGTGTTGTTGGATGACATATATTTGCAGATGAGATAGTGAAAGGTTTGAGAAATAATGAGAGACTTTGAGAGATGGCAATTGCATACCGTGGATATTGAGGGTCTCTGCGGTATATTTAGATAAATAAAGTCACTTTTGGGGACAATGGCGTATATAAGATGATACTCATATAAATTTGCTGTGTATGGAAGGGATGTCGTACAATGTGATAAATCTGAGATTTTGGGTATGTTTTGTGTTTTGTGGATTTTAGGACAGAAGAGGGCCAGAAGAGGGCCTTATTCCCCAAACAAGCGGGTGATCTGGCATCTTACAATATATAAACTTCTCGCTTTGTAATTATATTACGTAATTATCGTTTCAAGTGGGAAAATTGAAATGAAATCAGTTAAAATTCAAGTCAAACTGTTATGCTTTATCATCGTCGTCCTACAAGCGTGCTCTGAATATGATTACACCTTTGGGTCCTATTCCGGTGGGTCCTATTCCGGTGGGTCCAAAACAGCACCAAAAAAGGTTCCAAAAACAAACCATTTTTTCTGTAGATCAGATCAGAGACACGAATCGACTCAGAAAACTGAACTGACAAAAAATGAAAGACCCTCCAATACCACCCCCTCAAACCCCTCCCCCTTCGCCTCTTATATCATCTCTACCCTCATTTCGATCACTTCGTTCATTCTCATTGAGTCCAAGTCTTGGTGCATCAAAAGGTGTTAAAAAAGTCAAATCATTTGGGGGAGCAGATGAGAATGAGGCGAGACATGTTGACAAACTCAATTTAAGCCCTCCACACTACACTACACAGGCTATACTTCCTAACAACAATACATCAGATATACATACTGCTTTAAAGACTGATAAGGATGTATTTGATACCTCAGATCTGTTAAAAAGCAAGCACTTTAACACCCAACCACTCCACTTCCCACCCCTGAACAACACACTGGCACAAGCACAAAATGAGCACTTTGCTCAATGGTATGACAAAACACACTCCAATGCACACGATAATCTCCACGACGACCCAAACTACAACGCCAACGCAATCACAACAAAAACTAACCCTGTGTCACCAAATAACGCCTTGACCAAGGGTGACACCAACCCCAAAATCAAATCTACACCCAATGATACAACTACCAACGCTATCAACGACACTACACACAAGCCTGCATATGAAGACTACACAACCCAGCCTGTGCACACGCTTTCAAAACCTCCCACGAAACCTCCTAATAACCCAACGACGACACCAATGCACAGGCAGATCGCAACGCAAACATCAAAGGACTCCTCAACCACCCCCCACGGGTACAACGTAGGTCGGTTCATATCGGGAGGAGCGGAGGACGTAGTCATGGTACAGGGGTACTTGAGCAGGAGCTGGGGTGGGGGTGAGGGGGGTGGAGGTGGTGGAGGAAGAGGGGGGGGTTGGGGGGGGAGGGTGAAGGAAAGAGAGGGAGGGAGAGATGAGAGAAATAGGGAGGGAGGGGGAGGGGGGGGGAATAGGGATGAGAGGGAAAGAGAGGGAAGGGAGGAAGGGGGGGAACAGGGTGAGGGACAAATGCAGATACAACAACGGATGCAACAAATGTCAACACAAGAGCAGCAGCAGCAAAAACAGCAGCAGCAAAACCCACGTAACCAGCAACCCCACCTAAAGAGAAATCCGACGTGGGATCATGGGGAAGTAACCGGTACGGATTTATCCCCCTCCCGCGTAACCCGTAAGGGCGATACCTCCTCCGGATTCTTCGTCGAAACCGTCGCCTTAACCGACGGTGATTCAGGTAACGATGAGTCCCTCCTCGTCCTTCTTTACGGTGACGGTGGTGTAGCGTACGACGCAGCAAGGAGGGCGTTAAAGGCCGTTAGGGACGGGGGAGGATGGGGGGAGATTAGGAGAGTTGAAAGGGAGGTTAGGAAGGCGGCTTTTAACCAAGACGACGGGGGGGGGGGGACAGCTACCACGGAAGGACACACTACGCACACTAGGGAAAGCAGCGGGATCAGCAAGGGGGAAGGAAGAACGGGGGAGGAGGGGGGAATTACGAGGACGGATGTTAAGGGGAAAGTAAGCACAATGGAGGATAGCAACGTTAGCGGGAGAGATGGGGAACAACGTGTCACACAACTACCAGACCTCGCAGGCCTGGCAGGAGCAGGCTCTACGAACCAACTTCTACCGAACATACTACCTTCACCATCACCCAACCGGCCGCGTCTACACACTAACTCCACGGTAGGCGGTGATCCCGCGGGTCCGGAATCCCCGGTGTCACTTCCGTCGTTCACGCCTACCAAGAACGTTCGTGAGGTCTGTGATTTTGAAGTTCGTACGTTCGTAGCTCGACTTCGTAGCGGGATGGTCGTACTTAAGCACCCAAGGTCATCATTCTCCAAGTCCACATACCGAATCCTGCACACGATCGACAACGGGAAAACCCTGAGCTGGACGTCACTGGAGTCAGACACACCGAGTAAGAAATTCCCGCGGTTCCCCATTGCTGAGTGCAGCGAGATCAGGCACGCATGGACGTCATCGTCCTTCCTTCCCTCCGTCGGCGTCGGCTCTGGTGGCGGACTCGCGTTATCTGGGGGTGCGGCTGATTCGTTAACGTGCGGTACGAAGACATTGAGAAAAAAGAGCAACCCGAAGGACTCGTTCTTGTCGTTCTCACTTATTTATAAGGACAGGACGGTCGACTTCACGGCCGTTGCGGCGGACCAGGCGGTGGTGCTTATCAAGGGACTTAATGGACTGGTCTTCAAGGGGAGGGAAGAGGCTATCAGGAAAAGGGAAGGGAAGACAAGAAGGAGGATGGGGGAGATTTAGGCGGCCATGTGTAATGAAGGCATTTGTCGCGTTTTACTGTTATACTATCCCATTGTTCAATTAAACCCGTCTCCCCTTAAGATAAAGCCTTCTTGAGTAGCGCAACCCTTTCCGCAGATCCCGTCTGGCCAAAGGTTGCGCTCTCGTAGACCCCCACGATCTTGTCTCTCACATTCTCTGCGACCGAAAGCCCCAGACCCTCCCCGTCTACGAAGCTCGCGTAAGAGAGGAAGATGGGAAGGTCCTGCATGGCCCTCTCGTCGTTCCCGCGAGCCACGTCGGAGGCGAGGTTGGTTACGATTCTCTTTGCGCGGTCCTTTACAATTTCATCGAGACGCTTCTCCGCGATCTCTGGCTGCATCCCCAAACCCTCGACGATCTCGCCCAGGGAATCCCCGCCGTTCTCGGCGGTGATGCTTCCGTCCTCGATCCCGCCCATGACCTGTATCCCGAACATCCTCCCGAGCCTATCGTCGTCAACTCCGAGGTCCCTTTTTAGGTTGATCTCCATGACGTCGGCCTTGGCGACGACGGCGGCGACAGCCGCGGGCTCGATCTTCGTCCCCGTCGAAAACAGGCGCTCGACCTCCTTGCTCAAAAGGTTCTTCTGTGAGCTGACGAGCAGCCTCTCGACAATGTCGTCCGAGAACCCCAGGCGCTCCTGGATCTGCGTGAGGAACATGAAGTCCTGCTGGTCCATCTCCGTCTTGTCCTGCATGGCGTTCGCGAAGTAGTTGTCGAAGATCGTGGCCCCGATGCCCCCCTTGATCTTGTTGATCTCCTTGTCGTCCAAGCCCATTGCAGCCCCGAACGAGTCACCCTCCTCGGTGTACTTTGTGGCCAACGGCTCCTTCGCCTGGAACGAGCCTATGATGTACTGTTTGTAAAGGGCTGCCGCCTTCTCGTCCGAAACCGCGCCTACCGTCTGGGCAGTCATTGGGTACTCGTACCTGAATTTAGGCACCGTAGTGGTTACCTCCTCCTCGACCGAGACTTCGACGTCCTCCTCCTCCTCGACCTCCTCCTCCACCTCGACGTTCCTCATGATACCGGACTCCATGGGCTCCTGCTTTAGGGTTTTTACGGTCTTCTTGACCATCTGCTTTTCGGTCTTTTTTACCATCTTCTTCTCCGTGATTTCCTCGCTCCCGTCCTCGACCTTTGTGGCGAGGTTGTTCCCGCGGAGGAATTCCAAAACCTCCACGCAGTCCTCAAGGAGCTGCTCTTCGTTGCTCTTGGCAGCGAGGTCTCCGGCGTCCTGTTTCTTTTCCTCGGGTTTCTTCTCCATGGTTTTGACGAGCTCTGAGCACATGGGGGCGAGCTTGTCAGCGAAGGCCGCGTTCCTGATAGAGGTGCTGTCCTCCAAGCTGAGCAAGAGTCGGTCCTTCAGCTTGTCCAGGGGCTCGAGGTAAGACTCGGGGACGATCCCTGACTCCCCCATTGCCTCCTTGACAGAGGCCTTGAAGGCAGGCCCTAGCGTGGCGGTGGTGATGCTGCGAGCGTCGCTGACCGAAAGGTCGAAGAGATCCCTCAACGCAACCAGCCCGCTGCTCTGCTCGTCCGAGATGATTCCCCCGTCGGCGCCCTCCGCGGCAGCACGGATGCGGGTGCGGTAGATATCCATGGCGAACTCCTTGACGGTGTCCTCAGGAATGCGGAGGTTGGTAACAATCTCCCTGAAGGAGTCGGAAGTCCTTGGGAGGTCGAGGATGTCACTGGTGGCACTCTCCATGGCCTCCTTGAGAGTAGGTCCCGCCACGTTCTTGAACGCCAGTGTTCCGTCCATGGCACTGATCCCAAAGATGGCCTTGACCTGCTCGAGCTCTTCGTAGTCTGCGTCGTTGAGCTGGTTGCCACTGGAGGCGAGCTTGCTAGTGAGGAACTGCTTGAAGATCAAGGGCCTCTCCTTTGCGCCCTCTCCGTAAGCACCGAGCTTCCCGGAAAAGTACGTGCTCTCAAGGGCGCTATCGCCCTCATTCCCAATATCGGTGGAAATTTTTCGGAGGAGGTCCATGACGGAACCCTTGAAGTCAAGGGTGCCCTTGACAATTTTAGAGGTTCCCTCGATGTTGTTGACCCTGCTGTACTGGCAGGCTTCGGTGAACTTATCGTTCATGATACTCTTGATGGCCTCGATGAGGGCCTTCTCAGCGGCCTCGCCGCTGAGGTCCAGGTCGCCCTGCCTGATGGCGAGCTTGCCAACAAGGGAGGAGAGGGAGACGTCAGCGTCGGTGCAGTCGTTGAGGACTTCGGCGACACAGGCCTTGTAGAGGGGCACAGTCTCCGACTCAACAGCGCGCTGGGCCGCAAGGTCGTCAATCTGGAGGATGCCCTTAAGCTTGGAGAGCTTCTCCCTGGCGGAGTCGCTAAGCTTACAGGTGGAGGCGTCGCTGACACCATTGAGGTTGAGGAGTTCGCGGACTTCCTCCGTGTAGGAGGAGAGGTGCATGGCGACAGCCTCGGACTCTCCGATACCGATGGATGACCTGGCGCGCTCCAACATGTCTGCCGAGACCTGATCGATCTTGGTGCGTGCGCTCATGAGCGCCCTGTCGTAGAACGGCTTCGCCACGAGTCCCACGCGGCTGGGGACCTCGTTGAGGTTGAGACCGAAGACCTTTCCTACCCTCATCATCTCGTAGTTGTAGGCCTCGTCGGTGTCTTCCTGCCGGAAGACCCGCTCGCTCAAGTAAAGAAGCTTGTCAACCGTCTTCCTGTCAGGGTCGTCAACGTCCTCGAGGGCAGAGGAGGAGGTCCACATAACGTGGTCCTTGTAGATGGAGGTACTGGCCTCGTAATGAGCCTCGCCGACGTCGAGGGAAGAGAGGCCGAGGACGGAAGAGAGACGGGTTAGCTCAGATGCCTCGGAGGTCTTGGACTCGCAGGACCGGAGCATGGAGAGAAGGTAGCGGGTGTAGACGCTCGTCTTGATGGTGGCAAACTCCTGGGAAATGCGCGGAATGGGTTGGGAGAGTGTGTGAGAATTATAAATCGGCTTATCTAAATGTACAAAGTAAATGTTGCCCCTCTCATTGTTCACTCTCACCTCATCCTCGACCCCAAAGTCAGTCTTGATTTGCTCAATGTCGACAGAGGAGCAGTCGTCAATTCCCTTGTCCATCAGGAGCCTAGCGACTGCGCCCTTAGCGGCCTTCTCGGACACGTCGTCGAGCTTGGACTTAACCACGACGCCCCCGACGCCAGTCACGACAGAGCCTACGGCACTAGCCACAACACGACGAGAAGGAGTCATGACAAAGCCAGCAGCGGCAGAGAGGGGGATCGTAGCAACGCTGGCGAATTTGCGAAGGGGGGCAGGGAGGTCCCTGACCTGTTTGACGGCACCCTTGTCCTCTTCGACCAGGGCGGTGAAGGCATCGCTCCCCTAAGGTTGGGATTGGGTGGGTGGGTAGGTGGTTGGAAAGGAGCGGTGTTAGATGGGGATCAAAACAGAATATAGTGTAGCTGTATAAGTGAGCTGCAATCCAGCTCGACATGATACGACGACACTACAGCGCGCTTCTCAATATGACCCCCAACCAAAAAAGTCCGACAGCGTCGACAACCTGCAATCTCACCTTTGGCTCCACCAAGTTTAACCGGCTACCACGGCTGAACGTAGGGGTCGGAGTGAGGAATGACGAAGCAGGAGCAAGCGTCAGGAGAGTCAGAGCCAATGTGAGCTTCATTATTGGGCACTTAGCGAAATGATGTTTGCCGAGGGAGATGGTTTCTTTGTGAGAATGGACGGCTTTTGTGCAACTTAGATGTGATTTATGTGATGTGAAAGATGCGGCGGTATTTGTAAGCGTCGTGTGTAGGTCCGTAAAGGTGAACTGGGCCCTAAATACTACTTCAAGCAATTTTTGCTGAGGTGCTCTCATTGTCACCCAATCTTCTTATGGTCAGGTTTGCTGTCGGATTTGCCCTTCTTGGGGTAGTCACGGCATTTAGCCCACTCCCACCTACCACATTCCATCGCCTGGCTCCGCTCCGAGCTCAGGCTCAGCTTCCAGAGGATCAGCCACTGTCTCGGTCACAACGATCTGTGAATTTGGGCTTGCCTGAGAACGTTGTGGCGGTTAGTGATACACGAGAGGGTATCACGTCGCTGTATGATGAAGAGGGAGAGGCTGTAGGTGGTTCAGAATATGGAGGTGAGAAGCTATCCACAACGACAACCACCTGATTCGCCGATGTCGTCGAGCAAATGGGGATGTTTGGTGGTGTACGGGGGTGTTCGATCCATTTTCCCTGTTGCTTCTCACCTCTTCACGGCCCACCCTCCATCTCAACTCTCTCCCTAACACAACATCACCCCCTACTCCCCTTACCCACCCATTGCCCTTCCAGAGGCTGAAGTTGCAGTGACTGATGATGGTTATTCCAACCAAGTCGCGGCCCCAGATATCGACCCCCGCTCTGTCATGATCAACGTCGTCGCCCCCGCAGTCGCCTCCGCCGCCACTCTCGTTGGGGGAGGCTACCTGGGTACCAGGGCCTTCACACGCAGGCAGGACAACCTAGTGGCTCAGTTCGCGAGCGAGATGGTATACCACGCGAACAACCTCGACGAGATGTCGCTGTGTTACAAGGAGACCAAGAGCAAGCTGTTTGGGCGCCGCACCGAGGTGAGAGCGTGATTTGCTGTAGTTGTATTTGTTTCATCCTAAAACGATCCACTAACACTCAACCCCCTCCCGTAGATGGTGACCGCGTACCTTGAGCTTTTCATGAAGAAGAAGATAATCTCCACCTCCGCCATATCTTCCCTCAGCTACGTCTTCTCCCTCTTTGGCCTCTCTGAGAACAGGGCCGCCGAGCTGCTTGTCCTGACGGCCAAGAACATGCGCAAGGCCCCCGCCTCCCGCGGGAAGCTCCTCTTCTTCGGGGAGCGGATCCTTAAGAGCCCGGAGGGCCGGCAAGCGCTGCAGCCTATCAGGGACATGCTGGCGAGCAACTACAGAAGCGGGGGGAAGGAAATTGTTGAGGTCGCACAGAGGACCATGGGGGAGAGCGCGTACAAGTCCATGGTCGTTAGCATGGGGGAGGGGCAGGTGAGCTTGATAAGGAGCGAAGTGATGAGGAGGAATAGGAGTGTGCTTGTTCTGATGAAGAGATAGCCCAACGACTTTCTTCAGTTATGATATGAGACGTGCATGTAGTAGACTCGCTCAACTATATATATATATATATCACCAGCAAAGAGCAAACGGCTGCTAAACAAGCATTCTGAGGAACAAATCACAACAACAGCACCACTATCTGCACGCCCACCTTACTCTTTTCCTCCCTCCCCTTCCCTCCCCCCCCCCCCCAGACTGAGATGACGAAGGGTTGGGACCTCCTCGGTGTCTCAGAGGAGACGGCTCGTTCCATATACGACGAGGTGGTATCAAATTCTTTCAAATCCTCCGCCGCCGACTACTACGCCCACCAGGCCTTCCAGCCTGAGTACGACAAGGACGGGAACCTTGTGGTGGAAGGGATGAAGAAGGATGATGATGACCCGTATGCGGGAATGACGGAAAGCCAGAAGGCGGCGAGGGGACTGCTAGGGAAAGACAAGGATAAGGAAGGTGTGTAAAGAATAGCAAGGGGAGAAGTGGGATAGGGCAAAGGGGGTTGGGGGGTGGGGGGTGGGGGGGGGGGGGCAAGGGGAAGGGAGGGAGTTCAAACATTAGAACGTAAAATGTTTGAAAAGAAAAAGAGAAAAAGAGTGCGAAAAATATTGTGGCCTGTTGTTGGCGGGTCTGTACGAAATCCTTGCGCCTTCGATGAATATATCTCACCCTTCTCCCCCCTCATGTGTTCCCTTCTCCTCCCCCCCCCCCGCACAGACGACCCCTCACCTTCGTCTCCCCCTTCGTCTCCCCCTTCACCCACCCCCTCCACACCTCCCTCCTCCCCCCAAGATAGTACAGTTTCAATATACGAGTGCGGCTCATGCGGTTACACCCTCTTCCCAGCGAAGGGTAGGGAATTCAAGTTCTTCCCAGAGGATTACGTCTGCCCTGAATGTGGAGGTGCTAGGGAAGGTTTCATCGAGAGGAGCGCAGGGAGTTGAAAAGGGGGGGCGTTGGTAAATAGGGAGGGGGGGGGAGAGAGAGAATTAAAAAAGAAAAACTTGTCTCTACGAATTCTGAAAAATTGCTTATAGCCGCCTCATTTCTGTATTGTTTCGTTCACTTCTTCTTACCCCTATTATTCTTGCCCTTCTTCCCCTTCTTCCCATTCTTGCCATTCTTCCCCGTCGCACCTGCGCCTTCCGCTACTCCCCCATCCGCTCCTCCCCCCGTCGCACCTGCTCCTTCCGCTACTCCCACATCCGCTACTCGGCCGCGTCGCGTGACCCGCCTCGACGGGCGGCGTCAGCGGGAGGTCCGCAGCGTCGGCGCGCGCTACGGCGGCGACAATGGCGTCGGCGACGGCCGCGGCGTCGAAGGGGTCCGCGGCCCGGACGGCGAGGACCGCGTCGCCGCGCTTGCCAAGGTGGCGGTCGTAGAGCTTGTCGTAGTAGCGCGCCAGGAGCATGCGCGCGCACGCCGCGAGGTCGCCCGCGTCGAGGCACGCCCGCGCGCGCGCCGTGTCCTGGGGGCCCAGCCGCTTGGCGACGCGCGCAAGCGCGGCGTCGAGGCGCGCGCGCGTGCCGCCCGGGGCCGCCTTGGCGTCCTCGGCGTAGTCCGCGAGGAGGTGCGCGACGCGCGCGGCATCCGACGCCTCGACGCCGACGCAGCGCGGCGCTTCGCGCATGCGCGTGTAGAGCGGCGGCGGCACTAAACACCGGCCGATATGACCCTCCTCATTCTCCACATAGACGTCCCTCGTGGGGTCAAGCGCGCGCCAGGCCATGGCGCACGTCGTTTCATACGCCGCGTTCGACGGCTGCGCCGCGCCGCCCAGGGCCCCGAAGGCCGAGCCTCGATGCGCCGCGAGCCCTTCCAAGTCCAACACTTGCGCGCCCTGCTTCACCAGCGCCCGCAGCACGCGCGTCTTGCCGGCGCCCGTGCGGCCGCCCACGATAACCACGCGCGGGCCCTGTTCAAACAGCGCGCGCAGGTGCTTTTTGTAGGCCCGGTAGCCCCCGTCCAAGACAAAGACGTCGATGCCCCGCCGCGCCAGCAGCCACGCCACGGACCCGCTCCGCAAGCCGCCGCGCCAGCAGTAGACGCCAACGACTTTGGCCTCGCCCGCGGCTTCCGTCGCGAGCGAACTCAGGCCGCCCCGCTTCCTGAGCTTCGCGAGGCCGAGCCGCATGGCCTCGGCGCGGCCCTGCTTCTTGTAGCACTTCCCCACCTCGGCGCGCTCCGCGTCGTCGAGGAGCGGCACGGAGATCGCCCCCGGGACGGCGTCCTTGGCGAATTCGCCCGGCGACCGCACGTCCACGCAGCGCGCGCCGCCGTCGACGCAGCGCCGCAGGAACTCGGCCGGGCTCACGACGCGCGCCGGCTTCGCCTCGGCCACGAGGGCCGCGAGCGCGGCGAGCGGCGCGGCCCACGTCGCGAAGGGGCCGCTGTCCAGCGCGAGCTCGATGTCGTCGGCGGACATCGCGTCGTCCGCAGCAGTTTCCTGAAGCGATGTCATTGTGTTTCGTGGGCGTTCTCCCGCGCTTCTATTTGATGGGTTCGATGCGTCCGCTCCTCCCCCTTTCATCCCCTTCCCTGTCTTGGATCTTTTCTTGACCATTGCCTCACTCTCCCCCCTTTCGTTCAGCGGTCCCGTGCATAGCACCTTGTGCTTCTTCCAGTGTTTGAGCTGGCATGACCGAGAGCAGTAGGCGACGTTGCGACAGGGACACATTTGTAGCTTGTCACGCTCCTTGGCAGTTAGAGCTTCGCAAACAAAGCAGCAGAAGGGACGGCCTTGAAGGTAATGTTTCGTGATGTTGGTGATTGTAGGATCGAGTCTGGAAGGAATGCATAAATTGAATTTGTCTCGAACTACGTCAGAATCGGGCTTTCCGAGATGAAGAAATGTTGTGAACATCTTTATTGCGACATCTCTACTAAGCCTAGGGTGTTCTCCTTTGCAAGCTCCGAGGCAGAAAATAATCACATTATACACGTCATTGGTGGTTGGGATAGCACCGCGCGTGAGAAATAGCCTGCATAAGTCGAGTGCTCCATAACAGAGCGTAAAAGCAAGTGGTGAAAGAACATGTCCATCAGAGTGAACCATTGTCTTGTTCACATTTGCTCCATGATCGAGAAGTGCTATGGCCTGATCCATATGTCCCCTTTGAACAGCAAACACCAAAAGGTTTGAAGATTCTCCCATCAGCCCTTCAATTTGTAGGTCCGTATTAGGGTCAAGTCCATGTTCTAAGAGCAATCTCAAGATTGTTGAATTGTCACTATTTGACATTGATAGGACTGCGGCCAAGTGCATGGCTTCCTTGTTGTCGAAGCCGGCCTCTAAGATAAGCTTGACGATCTCAACATTATCGTGACGAGATGCGATAGAGAGGACTGAAGCTACGCCCCATTTCTCATCAACTTGCTTTGTATAAACGCCTAACAAAACCTCAGGACCATGTTCCTTGGCATACCCCTTGATGCGATCCCAGTCTTGGTCACCAGCCCAGTCTATGCAGCACTGTTGACCTGCTGTCAAATCGTCCCAACTAGATACTGTATTTGTGGTCTCTGATGAATTGTGTGACGATTGTACCTCTGATTGTGTTTCCATTTTTGAGCGAACCTATCCCGAATGTAAGTTTATAGCGGGAAATTACGATGTGAAATTTATTTTAAAAAACTTGAAAGTACTCCACTTAGGCAGAAGTGTCGTTTAGGTGCTAATATTGGAGTCCACCTCTGAGAAAGTTTCATCTTGGAAGCAGGAGTCAAAGGAGGGACAAAATAGGAGAAATATAAATTCGTTCATTCTCACGCTAATCGCTAAAAAATAAGCAATTTGATGTACATCGAATTCTGAAAAATTGCCTATAGCCGCCGCATTACTTTATTGTTTCGTTCACTTCTTCTTACCCCTACCCTTCTTGCCCTTCTTCCCCTTCTTGCCCTTCTTGCCATTCTTCCCCGTCGCACCTGCGCCTTCCGCTACTCCCCCATCCGCTCCTCCCCCCGTCGCACCTGCTCCTTCCGCTGCTCCCACATCCTCTCCTCCCCCCTTCGTCCCCTTCCCTGTCTTGGATCTTTTCTTGACCATCGCCTCGCTCTCCCCCCTTTCGTTCAGCGGTCCCCTGCAATGCACCTTGTGCTCCCTCCAGTGCTTGACCTGGCATGAGCGAGAGCAGTAGGCGACATTGCGACAGGGACACATTAGGAGCTTGTCACGGTCACGCTCCTTGGCTGTTAGAGCCTCGCAAACAGAGCAGCAGAAGGGACGGCCTTGAAGGTACTGTTTAATGATGTTGGCGATTGTAGGATCGCGTTGGGAAGGATGGAATAAATCAAATTTGTCTCGAACTACGTCGGAATCGGGCTTTCCGAGATGAAGAAATGTTGCAAACATCTTTATTGCGACATCTCTACTTAGGATAGTGTGTTCTCCTTTGCACGCGAGGTAGCATGTACCAAACACACAAAGCACGTCTTTGGTGGTTAGAATAGCACCGCGCGCGAAAAACAGCCTGCATATGTCGTGTTCTCCATAAGCCAGAGTAAAACTAAGTGGTGAAAGAACATGTCCATGGTCAACCATTGTCTTGTTCACATTTGCTCCATGATCGAGAAGTGCTATGGCCTGATCAATGTGTCCCTCAGCAATAGCAACCCCCAAAAGAATGATTTCCCTTACGTCTTCCACCAACCCTTCGAATTGTAGGTCCATATTAGGGTCAAGTCCATGTTCTAAGAGCAATCTCAAGATTGTTGAATTGTCACTATTCTTTATTGATATATTTGCGGCCCAGAACATGGCTTCCTTGTTGTCCAAGCCGGCCTCCAAGATAAGCTTGACCATCTCAACATTATCGTGATAAGAGGCCTCAGTGAGGACTGAAGTTACCGAAAATTTCTCATCCTCATCATCTCTATAAAAGCCTATCAAAACCTCAGGACCATGTTCCTTGGCATACCCCTTGATGCGATCCCAGTCTTGCTCATCAGCCCATTCCAAGCACAACTGCTGACCTTTTGTCAAACCGTCCCATCCCTCGTCGTCGTCATCTTCATCGTCCTCCTCCTCCTCCTCGGACGGGTTGGACCACCCCATATGATGAAGATATATCTCCTCCAGAGTACCCTCGAACACTTCGTAGTCCTGCTCGTCGTAGTCCTCCTCCTCCTCCTCCTCCTCCCCGTCCCGGTTGAACCACCTGGACACCTCCTCTTGTGACGATTGTATTTGCTCACGAGCCAATCTAAGCACAACTGCTGGATTTGTCAAATCGTCATCGTCATAACTAGATACTGCCACATCTGTGGTCTCTGATGAATTGTGTGACGATTGTACCTCTGATTGTGATTCCATTTTTGAGCGAACCTACCCCAAGTATGTAAGTTTATAGCTGCAAATTACGATGCGAAAGTGATCAACGAGCCTCTCAAGTACTCCACTTAGGTAGAAGTGTCGTGTAGGTGCTAATATTGGAGTCAACTCTGAGAAAGTTTCATCTTCTTGTTGAAGCAAGCAAATGAGAGAGGACAAAATTAGTTGGAGAAATATGAAATTGTTCATTCTCACGCTAATCGCTAATAAAAATAAACATTTGATGTACATCATTTATGAATATTTGCTTATAGCCGCCGCATTACTCTATTGTTTCGTTCACTTCTTCTTACCCCTACTATTCTTGCCCTTCTTCCCCTTCTTGCCATTCTTCCCCGTCCCATCTGCTCCTTCCGCTACTCCCACATCCGCTCCTCCCGCCGCCGCTCCCTTCCCTGTCTTGGATCTTTTCTTGACCATCGCCTCACTCTCCCCCCTTTCGTTCAGCGGTCCCCTGCAATGCACCTTGTGCTCCCTCCAGTGCTTGACCTGGCATGAGCGAGAGCAGTAAGCGACGTTGCGACAGGGACACATTAGGAGCTTGTCACGCTCCTTGGCAGTTAGAGCCTCGCAAACATAGCAGCAGAAGGGACGGCCTTGAAGGTAATGTTTCGTGATGTTGAAGATTGTGGGATCTCGTCTGGAAGGTTCGGCATAATTGTATATGTCTCGAACTACGTCGGAATCAGGCTTTCCGAGATGAAGAAGTGTTGCGACCATCTTTATTGCGACATCTCTACTAAGGCTAGGATTAGGGTGTTCTCCTTTGCACGCTTTGAGGCAATAACCAAACACATCAAACACATCGTCGGTGGTTGGAATAGCACCGCGCGTGAGAAACAGCCGGAATATGTCGTGTGCTCCACAACTGGCAGTAACAGTAAGTGGTGAATAAACGTTTCCATTTACTGCCATTGTCTTGTTCATATTTGCTCCATGATCGAGAAGTGCTATGGCCTGATCAATGTGTCCCTTTTCAGCAGCAACCATCAAAAGGTTCTTGCTACATTTTTCCCACAACCCTTCGAATCGTAGGTCCATATTAGGGTCAAGTCCATGTTCTAAGAGCAATCTCAAGATTGTTGAGTTGTCACTATTGAAAATTGATATGCCTGCGGCCCAGAACATGGCTTCCTTGTTGTCGAAACCGGCCTCTAAGGTAAGCTTGACCATCTCAGCATTACCATATTGAGAGGCGGCGGTGAGGACTGAAACTACACTCCATTCATCCTCATCAACAAGCACTGTATAAACGCCGAACAAAACCTCAGGACCATGTTCCTTGGCATAACCCTTGATGAGATCCCAGTCTTGGTCACCAGCCCAGTTTATGCAGCACTGTTGACCTTCTGTCAAATCGTCCCAACTATGCACTGCCACATTTGTGGTCTCTGATGAATTGTGTGACGATTCTACCTCTGATTGCGATTCCATTTTTGAGCGAACCTACCACAAGCGTAAGTTTATAGAGGCAAATTACGATGTGAAAGTGATTTATAAAGCCTTGAGAGTACTCCACTTAGGCAGAAGTGTCGTGTAGGTGCTAATATGGAGTCCACCTCTCAGAAAGTTTCTTCTTGGAAGCAGGGAGTCGAAAGGAGGGGACAAAATTAGTTGGAGAATATGAAATTGTTCATTCTCACGCTAATCGCAATAATAAATAAGCAATTTGATGTACATCGAATTCCGAAAATTTTGCTCATAGCCGCCGCATTACTCTATTGTTTCTTTCACTTCTTCTTACCCCTACTATTCTTGCCCTTCTTCCCCTTCTTGCCATTCTTCCCCGTCCCACCTGCTCCTTCCGCTACTCCCACATCCGCTCCTCCCGCCGCCGCTCCCTTCCCTGTCTTTGATCTTTTCTTGACCATTGCCTCACTCTCCCCCTTTTCGTTCAGCGGTCCCGTGCATAGCACCTTGTGCTCCTTCCAGTGCTTGAGCTGGCACTCCCTTGAGCAGTAGGCGACATTGCGACAGGGACACATTAGGAGCTTGTCGCGTGACGTGGCAGTTAGAGCCTCGCAAACATAGCAACAGAAGGGACGGCCTTGTAGGTAATGTTTCGTGATGTTCGTGATTGTAGGATCGTGATAGGAAGGATTGCATAAATTGAATTTGTCTCTAACTACGTCGGAATCGGGCTTTCCGAGATGAATGAATGTTGCGAAGATCTTTATTGCGGCATCTCTACTAAGGTTAGGGACTTTTCCTTTGCACGCGTAGAGGCAATGATGAAACATATTACCCACGTCGCTGGTGGTTGGGATAGCACCGCGCGTGAGGAACAGCCTGCATATGTCGTGTGTTCCATGAAGCATAGTATAAGAAAGTGGTGTAGCGACACCTCCATCATTGCCAAAGAATATCTTGTTCACATTTGCTCCGTGATCGAGAAGTGCTATGGCCTGATCAATGCGTCCCACAGTAGCAGCAAGCACCAAAAGGTTGGACATGCTTTCCGCCAACCCTTCGACTCGTGGGTCCATATTAGGGTCAAGTCCATGTTCTAAGAGCAATCTCAAGATTGTTGAATTGTCACTATTATTGATTGATATTTGTGCGGCCGTGTACATGGCTTCCTTGTTGTCGAAGCCGGCCTCTAAGACAAGCTTGACCACCTCAACATTTTGGAAATGTGAGGCGGCGGTGAGGACTGAAGCTATCTTCCATTCCTCATCAACATGCTCCCTCAACCTACAGACGCTTAACAAAACCTCAGGACCATGTTCCTTGGCACACCCCTTGATGCGATCCCAGTCTTGCTCACGAGCCCATTCCAAGCACATATACTGACCTTCTGTCAAATCGTCCAAACTAGATACTACCACAGTTGTGGTCTCTGATGAATTGTGTGACGATGGTACCTCTGATTGTGATTCCATAGTTTTGAGCAGTTAGCGAACCTACCCCAAGTGCAAGTTTATAGCGGGAAATAACGCCGTAAAAGTGATCAACACAAGCCTTTCAAGTACTTCACGCAGGCAGAAGTGTCGTGAACCAACCTCAAAATCTCTGTGCTCTGTTCCCTCCCTGCCTCCGAGAAAGTAAGTTTCTTCTTGGTTGGATTCTTTGGAAGCAGGAGGGGAAAATTAGTTGCAGAAATATGGAATTGACATTCTCGCGCTACCAACCCGTGGTCCTAATCCTATTCTTAATCCTGAAAAAAGAAAACCATATCTTCAACAACAACATACAAAGTATAGATCCCTCAGTTCCCCCAAGTTTTCCTTTTTCTTTTTTTCTGTGTCCCTTTATCAACATCCGGTGGCATATCTTCCATTTCCCCCTCCTCCCCCTCAATATCAAACCACCTCTTCCTCCCCCCCTCCAGCTCTAAAACCTGTAATCGTTTAAACGGTTTGTGGGAGGCATCTCTATGTAACAACGCTAAATGTGAAGGTGAGAATGTCAAACCACCTAGACTAGCAAGTTCTGATTCTACTGATAACCTGTATACCTCAGCTTCCTCGGAGCATGAGAAATGACCAAGGATTAAACTGGGTACGAACGTATCGAATTGTTGTGTAGATGATGATTTAGTAGCTCCGGTGGAAGGAGGTTTGTCTGATGATCCTCCTGGTGTGTTTAAACCTGAAACACCTTCGATGAAGGAACGACGGACGTTTAGGACCTTGTCTTTTACAAGTGAATTTACCTCCAAGTATAACACGGTGTAACCCCTGGGGGAGGAGGGGAGATAGAAGGAGGAGGGGGTTTGAGGGGGGGGTTAAGTTAGTAAGCTGAGGGTTTTTTGAGATGTTCGCACATACACACATCCAGGATAGCCGTTAAACACTTGAAAAGGCTTCGAAGTGTCCCATCTACACCGTCCCCAGCGACGTAGAGTAACTTGTCTTGTTCTCGTTTTTTTTCCCATACCCTTCAACATATTCCCCCCCCCCCCCCTACCCCTATCACAATCTTACCTTCGTTTCGCGATTTTAACCCCAGTAACCTTGACATTAAAACCCTCTCCTCCAGTCTCTCCAATACCTTCCCCGATTTCCCCGAACGGGCACGGGTGTGCGACTCTTAGACACGGCGGTATTAACGGCAGGGTTTTATCGTTACAGAGATAACGGAGACGGTTTACTGAATTCCAAGCGGAGAGAGGGGGGAGGTAACATAACATTAAGGACGAGGGGGAGGGAGGAACTATGGGAGGACCAGGGGTTGGGGGGGGGGTTGAGGGGGGGGTTGAGGGAAGGGGAGATTCGAGATTTGAGTTTGATGGTAAGGAGGAGTTTGATGGTGAGGATGATGAGGAGGAGGAGGAAGCATGTAGGGATGACAAGCAGGATGTGTGTGTTTTGTATTTATTTTTGTGTTTTGTAGTATCTCTAATGTATGTAGTAGTTGTGTATGTTGTTGTTGTAATAGTTGTTGTCGTAGAAGTTGTTATACATTTCTTAGGGTAATTTGAGTGATATAAAGGGAGACAGAATTGCACGGGGTTGGTATTGAGGAATGCTTCATTCTCTACACAGCTTATTAAGACTAATATTAGAACTACTAAGGAGTACATACGATGCAGATTATATACAAATGCCATTCGATACGGTGGAATTGAGAGATTGGGAGAGATTACAAGAGGCAAATTCTGACCATCCTCACTTTTTCCTCTTCAAAACCACCTCGCCTGGAAAGGCCGCCATGGAAAGGCATTTCCCTCTAATAGAATGCTACTTAGTAATGGCTGTGAGCGCTACAAGAGAGACACATATGCAGCATTGCGGCGTATGCGGCATGTGCGGCATGTGCGGCCTTTTATCCGACGATGAAGAGTGTGAATCTCTTTAAGAGTCTTTTTTAAGAGTCTCAACTTGAGCTGGAAGCAGAGAGTGCTGAAGTGGCTGAAAAATAGGCTTAGGTTATGATGAATTTAACGCTTCTACAAACTATACTACTCATTACATTCACCTCATACGTCAATACACTCCAATTTAGTAGACCATCCTTTATCTCTAGTATAACAACATCAGTTATAACAACAATTAGTCCACCACTATCGCCATCTCCCGACACATCTCCCAACACATCTCCCTCATTTTCAACCATTTATCCACAATCACAAACTAAACTCATCAACGCTATCGAATACAATGCGTTCACAATATCGCAATCACAACAATTCGCTCCGCAGTCACTGGCTGGCTCATCACTCCTCCCCCTGACATCAACCATTACAGGTGAGACACTAACTACATGCACTGATTAACTATTTATTAGATTTAGACAGGAGTAGTGATACAGGCATGGTTATAATGCATGATATAATGAACCACTCATTTATCCTAACCCTATACTCACCCTATCCTCACCCTCTCCTTACTTCTCCCCCCCCTCCTTAGGGAAGCGTCCCACACTCCTCCACACCGTCGTCCCAGGCGAGATCTGGACCCAGGACCAGCAGTTGGGCATAGTAAACGTAAACGTCCCCATCCGTTCCACCATAATAAAGATACCAGGAGGTGGTCTAAATGTAATAAACCCCATCCAGCCTACCCCTGAAAGCGTATCCCAGCTCCACTCTCTCGAAGAAGTCCACGGTCCCGTTAAGAACGTTATACTAACAAGCACAGCGGTAGAACACCGTGGTTCACTAGGTCCATTCACACAGAAATTCCCGAAAGCTACATGTCTATATGTTAAAGGTCAGTGGACATTCCCCCTCCCCCTCGGTCTCCGTGAGACCGGTGTAGTATCACGTGATATAACCCCACTACCAACTTCCGGTATAATCCCCTCAACCGGTGGTCTCTTAATAAAGACTCTCGGTCCTTTAAAATTTAAGTCCGTAGGCACGTACGCTGAGGGTGCGGTATATGAAGGGAGGACGAGGACGGTTGTTTTAACGGACTCGGTTGCGAGTGTTACGGAGGAGCCACCGGATATTATTATGGTTGATAGACGACCGCTGTTATATCACGCAAGGTAAGGGGGAGGTGGGGGGGGGGAGGGGGATAATATTAAAAGGGGAGAGAAGGAAGAGGGGGAGGGAAGGGTTTAGATGGGGGGGGATGACTTACGAGACTCAGACTGAGATATAACAACACGAGCATTAAACAGCAGGGGTTGTAAAAACTAACCCACCCCCCCTTCTCCCCCCTTCTTCTCAAACTGTTAATTAGGGATGATGGTTCAGAGGTAGTAGACGATACGCCTAGTACGTGGAGGAAAGGGTGGAGGAGGATGACGCTTTTTGGACTGTGCTTTTATCCTGGTAAAATTAAGGTTAAGGGCTTTATTAAGGCGGTTATAGACGCCAATAATACACCAAAGGAAATGAGGTGAGGGGGTAATTATATAGGGAACTTTAAAAAAGGGAGAACGCAAAACAAGTTAGTGGTGCCCCGAGGGTATAACTCTGCTAACCCCAAACTATCTCGACCTTTCAACACAGGGGTCTGGGATCAGATGCCGTGCCAGCGAATCTCTACCCCTGGAGTTGGTTGCCCGGTGACGAGTCCAATTTCGCCTCCTTCGGCGATGGGAAGTTGTTCGTTCCACCCATCCTTTCGAAGCTTATATTCGACAGGGATCCAGAGGCCGTATTAGCGTGGGCGGAGGATGTGGCGAAGTGGGACTTTGTTAGAGTCATTGGAGCGCACTACAATAACGACGTTAAGGCAGGGCCGGAGGAATTCCTTAGAGCGTTCGATGTACTGAAGGGGGGGGAGAAAGGTGGGAGGAACAGAGTCATGACTGAGGACCTGGAACTACTTCAAAAGGCTAGCGACAGACTTACCAAACTTGGCATTGTGGAGGAGAGCAAGGTATGCGACGGGGAAGAGGCCAGGAATATCGAGAGACTGAAACTTTAATATTTTTTACAACGAAACGCACGACTAGAGGTTCATTTTCATGGAAGAGATATGATAGATGGTTTTTCTCGGCAGTGTCCCCAAACAAACCAGAACCAGATCTATCCTCTGAAATCCAGAAGGTGCCCAGAACCATTCAATAGCGTTTCCTGAGTAACTAATAACCTTCGCTCCAATTAAGAAGACCCCTAGCGAACCAACCCCAATTTTTACAACCCTGAACCCCCCTCCTCTCCTCAAATCTACTGATAACCCTGTTGGAAACTCGTTACGCTAGTT
Organism: Triparma columacea; assembly: GCA_030267965.1. Taxonomy (NCBI): domain Eukaryota; class Bolidophyceae; order Parmales; family Triparmaceae; genus Triparma; species Triparma columacea. The sequence goes on along the minus strand of BRYA01000075.1, from coordinate 14,175 downwards.
TTTACTCCTTCTTACCAGTCAATATTTATCCATCAACGCTCTACCATACACTTCTACGCCCCTCAACATGTCTCATACAAGGTTTAAACTCATTGCCTCACTCCTCCTTCTCCTCCCCCACATTCAACCTCTCTCCATCCCCTCCGATTACTGGACCACGGATCGTATACAATCTGTCCGCTCGTCCATGTCCGGGGCCCTCTCGTCGAACCACCTCCACTGCAATGCAGCTGGAGCCTGCCCCTCCCCCGATTCAGTAATCTCCACCCTCACCTCCCACCTGCACTCCGAGCTCTCCGTCGGAGGCTACGCCGCCGCCGACTCTGCCGCTGACAGGCTGGGGAGCACGTACAGGAGCCTGGAGAGGCTGGTGAACGCGCCGGCTGGGAGCGTGGCGCTGCACGACTCCAGCACAAGCTCCTTCACACACGGCATACACTCGATACCGTTGGACGAGGATAGCGTCATTATCAGGTGAGGGAGGCGGTGGGGTTATGAGCGGGGAGGGAGGGGCGCGGAAGGTGTCGAAGCTAATAGAAGCAACCAACCTCCCATCTTACCCCCATTCCCACCCTTGGCCCCCAACAATCCGACTGCAGCTGCTCGAGCGCAGAGTACGCCAGCAACGCCATCGCGATAATGAAGCACTCCCGCGACAAGCTCGCCCTCGATCCCGTCTTCCTCCCCAACACCGACATGGGCGGCGTCGATATGGAGAGGCTAGCGTTTGAACTCTCCAAGCCAGGCAGGAAGGTGGCGGCTGTGGTGCTAACTCACGCGCCGACCAATGGAGGACTTATCAATAATGCAGAGGGTATAGGGAAGATGATAAAGGGACTAGAGGACCCGCCGCTTTTCCTGCTGGACGCTTGCCAGACTGTGGGGCAGGTGGAGCTGGATGTGAAGAAGTTGAAGGTTGATTTGATGGCGGGGACTAGTAGAAAGTGGTTGAGGTGGGTTGGGAGTGGGGGAGGGCGGATTTTATTCCTTTTTAGAAAACCCAAACTTACCCCCCAACGCAACCCCAACGCCACGGCAACAATCACAGAGGCCCTCGAGGGGTCGGATTCCTCTTCGTCAATCCCACCGCTACTCTCCTCGAACCGTCACACCTCGATCTACGAGGCGCCACTTGGATATTGGACCCTTCCTCCAGGTGGACGTACGAGGTTGACAAGAGCGCGAAAAGGTACGAATTCTGGGAGGGGAGCGTCGCCAACAAGCTCGCCTTTGGTAAGGCCGTCGAGGTTGCTCAGGAGATCGGTGTCGGGAACATCAGGGAGAGGGTAAGGGGGCTAGCAGACATGACAAGGAAAATGGTCGAGAGCGAACTCGGGATGAAGTGCATGGACGTGAGGGATGGGGAGCTCAAGGAGCTCAGCGGGATATGTTCGTTTGACGCCTCGCCCATCGGAGGGGCTGACAGGGCGGTGGAAATGATGGCGGGGTTGGGGATAAGCATAAGCGCCACCGGAACGTCAAGCACACTCCACGATGCAAGGGAGAGGGATCTTCCGGAGAGGTGAGGGGCGGGGGTCAAAGTGTGTCGATGCCACCGTTTCGCTCCCCCGGCAATTTATCCATTTCTAACGTCATCACTTCGCTCCTCTACATTCGCTCCTCCCTCTCCATCCCAGACTGCTCAGAATCAGCCCACATTACTTCAACACAGAAGAGGAGATTGAGAGGGTGGTCGAAACTCTGCGGAGCATCAAAAAGTGAAAGCAAAAATGCTCATTGTTTCTCAAACTACAAATATTTAACCACACATTGCAAGAGACAGTCTTTCGTTGGCTGCCCTTGGTATGGTTTCTTTTCTATCCCCTCCCTCCTTTCCACTTAGCTGTCTTCGTTATCTTACACGTTAACTCATTATCGATACACAATTCACACATCACATTCGTCGCAATACAATCACCACATCAACCCCCACCCGAGACCTTGCGCTTTAAAAAGTCCCGCACTACCCGCCCAGCAGTCACCTCATTCGCATTCTCTACCTTGGACCTCACATCCTCATCACTCTCCGCCACCTCATCGCCGTAACTAACGTCGCAGCTCCCAATTACGTAGTTCCCCAAGTCCTTCTCGAACTCCCTGAACCTGGCTCTTGTAATCCTGCGCTCCTCAACCAACCCAGCAGTTGGGTGGTAAACATGAGCAAAGGGGAGGGAAGGGACCCCGAGACCGTGGTGGAGGTCAGCATTTGTCGGGGTCACCGGGACCTGGATAAAGTTGGTATTGAGGTGCATCTAAGGTGGGTGGGAGAGGGGGGTGCGTAGGGTAAGAGGATTGGTAGAGAAAGAGGACGAGTCAGCTATCCGCTTTCTCTATTAGAAAGCCTCCAAATGGAAATATCTGCGAAATTAGAGTAATTCACCGCGCTTACCTGACTCATTTTTTCGAATGGAAGATTGATCTTCGCGCAAGACTTGCACCAGGGAGCGAAAAACTTCACAACTAGAAGCTTATTCTCAGCCCGACTCAAAACAAGTTCCTCTCGAAACGCCTCAATCGTAGTTACCCTCTTCACCTGGGCCGGGTTGGCATGTTGAACCTCGGCAGTCGCGTGAAGACTCAGAAAATTGGACGTTGAAGGTGGAAAAACTGAAGTCGAAGAGGGCACCCTATTTCGGCTGACTGGTGGAAGGGAGAATGGGGTTGTGGGTAGGAACGCGAGAAGGAAAAGTATCCACGCGAGAGACTTCATTAAATTTACGTTTGAAGGGGTACTATTTAGGTTGCGGGAGTAGAGTGAAGTAGAGTGAAGATGAAAATTATGGAATGATGGAAGGTCTGACCAGGCAAAACCATTGGGGTTGGCTGTGGTTTGAAGCAGTGACATCACTGAGTTGGGTTTCATGGTGCTACAACGTTTGAAAGTTTTTATTTAGTGCGGAGTCGCTTCTTAGGAGGGGTTGACTTTGCCGGGATCTGAAGGGTGTTGTGAGACGGCGTTTGCTGCTTTGCGTGATTGGAAATGACAGGGAGGGATTTCATGGGTGGGGGGGGATTTTTGTTGTGGTGAATGGAGGAATTCCATTTTGCGTAAGTGGCCTAAGATTGCCAATAGTGTTTTTATGGGATAAGTAAAATGGAAAAAAGTTTTCGTGTAGTGCCTGTAATTTTATTTTATTTATCTTCATTTTGGCTCATTTTTGATTCTCCAACCGATCACTGTCCTGGCCATGATGAATAGCTTCTGGGGCAACTTTGCCGGTATTCGACCGTTGTTTCGTGATCTTACTCCTTTGCGAGGTTATGATGGGGGGGATGAAGGTGGGGAGGGAGGAGAGTGCAGTGCGGACGGAGGTGAGAGCGTCTTCGTTACCCCACCAAGAGAATATTACAATCATGCGGTCGTGGAAGTCAGAAGTAAGGAAGTGGGGGGGGGTAACGTCCTCGTTTTTGTCGTTTTCAGTGTCATCATTCGCCAGCCCATACTTTGAGACGAGGTCGTTGCAGATCCATGACTTTATGCAGTCCATGGGCAAGTAGAGGGGATTGAGCTTCATACACCGCCTGGCCATCTCCTCGTCTTTTGTCTCGCAGTTGGCAAACCAAACCTCCTTCGCATCCCGCATTTCTTCAAAGTGCTGCTTCCCTGTCTGCCTCCTCCACCACCTCCACCTCTCAAAGTCAAAGTCCTCTGCCATATTACCGAAGAATGTCGCTGCTCCAATCCAGCTCACGACTAAGCACGAGAAATGCAGTCCCATTCCACCCGTGACTGACAGCCACGGCAACGTTCCATCGGTGACGAGGCCTGGGAGGGTTAGAACAACAAGTACGGAACTTGTTATCATTCGCCAAATAATGAGCGTCGAAGTGACGTGTGGGCCCAACTCGCATGGAGCTACGGACAATGTGTTGGGCCCGACAAACGTGACCATATGATAGGCAAATGTTATGATTGGGCCCAGAACATAGTCAACTTTTGAAGGTTTCGCAGAAAGGGAGAAAGCGAAAAGCTCGCCGTCCACGAAGTGCTTGAAGAGCATAACTGCGGCGATCTCGGTAAGGATACCGTATAGTATGAAGCTACCTCCAAACTTGAGGATTGCGAGAGCGATTGCGAAAACGTTACATGTAAAGAACGTCATGGTGAAGAGGAAGAAGCCACCGAAACACTTCTTGAAGGCCGTCTTATCTATCGGAAGCCAGCCAAAGGCAGGATTCTTAGGTGCACCAACAAACAGAGTGCGAGCAAGACCAATATTTGCATCAGTGTAGATCATCCCAGTTGCAACAATCGAAGAAGTGATGCCGAAGTAGTTGATGAGAGAAAGGTCTTCAAGGTTGCTTGACAGCATGGAGATGGCCTGAATGATCGACTCGGGGAGCGACTCCAATACAACTTCACAACCCTTGGTAACGGCGAGCATGATACGAGGGTCAAACATCATACCCTCAGCTTGTTCAGCACCCCGAAACACAGACCACGCTTCAATGATCGGTAGGACACCCAAGAATGCAGACAAAATCATTGGTCCCCACTTCCTAAACCCCAGTCCCCGGTACTGCAACCACGCAAATAAAGCCTGAAATCCAATCCCCACAGACACACAAGTCAAGGAAGCCATTCCCCAACCCTCTTGTCCAGCAGTCCTAAAGAATGCAATCGTCACCAACACATCCGTTGCCATGTCGGCGTAACATGACGCTGCAACAGTGAACAACCTCATCCCCAAGCCAATCCTGAACATCTTGACCATCGGACGTAACTTGATCGCAAGCTCGACCACGAATGTCCTAACATTTTTCTTCACATTCAATGATCCCGATTCCTCTCTCCATGTCAGAAAGTTCGCATCGAACCAGTTCTCCATCTCTCGCTGTATTGCTCCAGAGCTCATCTTGATTGTATCCACGTAAGACTCAGCGAGCGCCGCTAAGTCGATTGCAGCTATGACATCACTAATCGCCTTCGACTTGAGAAAGCCTGGAAGTGGCTTCCCTGAAGTATCGTAGAGTGGTTCACCAATCGCGAGGGACACTCGGCGCAATTTTACCATCACCTCTCGATCTTTCTCACTTGGAACAATTGCAGGTGTAATCTCCTCATCGTTATCTTGTGCCACCGGGAGGCTGCCCCCCGCTTTCAACTTCCTGATCTCCTCTCTGAGCAGTCTTATCTCCTCGACAAGCATGCCCACCAAGGTGTCCACCTTGGTGTTTGCGGAATCAAGAGCGTCGGGAGATCTAAGACCACTTCTCAACGATGCAAAACCGGCGATAATATTAGGGGTTAGGCTACCGGAGGCCATATTTATCTTGAGCTGTTCGGACGAGGGTTGAAATGTTCAGAGTGGTTTGGGTGATTGGTGGGGTCGGAGAGGGTAAGAAGTGTAGAATAGGTTTGTGAACTACGAGGGACGTAAGAAGGACTATTTAGAATATTGACAAATGTTACGCTCTTAACGAACAAAGACACGTTTGTTTGTCATTAACAAAAATTGCCTTTGCTCGCAACATTTTTCAAAAGTCTTCTAAATTCTTTATCATTACCTCAATATTTTCAAATTTGTATTGTCAATTATTAATTGATTTAACAATGCACAAAAAACAATATAGCAAAATATTTTACACCTGAGAAATTTCAAATATTTGTTTAGGTCATACGAATATACCAAAACATTCAAAATACAATAATAAAATGATAATTGCATATATCAAGTTACATTTGAGACATTACTAAAACTATATTCTTGAGATATCAAAACAAGTTTCATATTATCATATATACTAAACTAGTTTATGATATTGATTGTAAATAACAATATATATTTCGTAGGTATAAAATAGACAATTCAATTTTTCCGATTTTCGATTTGCAAGTGCACATCCTTAACCACAAAATTAATCTAGTGTACGACTACCTAACACCAAATTAAGAGCACCTCAGCTCTTCTCGACATCGAACTCGACGCAAAACCTTCCTCGTTGAAGCGAAACTTCCCCTAGGCCTCCCCCAACACTCCCCCCTCGCCGCAACTTCTTTTACTGGTTTTGGTAATCTCCCTCATTAGGACCTCTCGCACCCCGTAACTCACCTTTTACATTCATCTACGACTCCCACCAGAACCTCATTGCGTATTTGACTCCCCCGCCGTCCAACAACCACAACATTGTCCATCCTGCCCTGAGCCCTCCTGACCCAGGCTCAAACCCAAGCTTGCGGGCAGCGTAATCGTCAAGGTAAGTGAGGCTGAGGGGGGGGGGGGGACATATGACGAGAAAGTGATGCTTCGAGGCCTTCGCAAACCTTTTCATTGTGGAGATCAGTGGTTGAAGAACACAGCAGATGGCAAGACTGTTGGGCACAAGGGGGCCTTGTTGGCAATTCCTTGGAACTAGTCGTAAATAGCATATGAAGCCCGACTTACCTTTCACTAAGCTCACCAAACCCGTTTATCCACCCTTACGCACCGTAGACATCAAGAAAGCCAATTTGAGTGTCGAAATGAGCACTAAAGACACCCCCCAGCAGGAGGACAAGCACATTGTAGCCAGCATCGACGTCGAGCATGGCCTCAAGGACCATGGACAACCCACCGACATCGCCAGCGGGGTGAGCGAGGGGATGATTGGTGCTCCTGAAGTTGTTATTGACTCTATCGATGACAATAATATGGAGAATGGACGGGGTTTTGGCATCGACGACCCTCCTGACGGCCTTGATGACAACGAAGATTCGGTGGAGAAAAAAGCCGGGGGAAACAAAGCGTCCCTCATAGGCATCGGCGGAGCCACCCAGACTGATGAGGAGATTGACAGGGCTGTTGGGTGCGCGACTCCCAACCACACGCCAGTCGGCCTTGCGACTGACAGCCTCGCCACTGCCGCTCAGTCCATGACATTAGATCCTGACAACACCGTAAGGAACAAAGACCCCCCGCAGCCCCTCTCCAGCCCCCATCACGCCCCTTCCGCTATACAAGGACCAGTTGATATCGATTACACAGGTCTTGGACCCGAGCAAGGTAAAATTGTGAAGCTTCTTGAGGAGAGAGGAGCCGTTGAAGGCCTCATTGACACTTCCACTGGCGACGACGTGAAAGTTTTAGGGCTCGCTGGTGTATTCCACGACGAGCGTGACAAGATCATTGACTTCCTCCTCACCGATTGTGAGCAGGGCAAGTTCCGAAGGAAGACCCTCCATGAGTATGATGAAGAGGGAGGAGTCATTCATAGACTCGTCCATTGGCAGCACTACGGCAGGGGGAATAAGTTCGTCGAATTTCTCCTCGACGTCAAAGTAGTATCTCCTGACAAATCAACGAACATTATGGAGTTGGCACCCCTTGATGAGGATGACCTTTCTGATGAGGCAACGGCGATGCTTGTCAAAATTCTAGCGTCAATAAAGACCAAGACTGTCCAACGAGGTGTCATTAAGGGGCAGCTCAGTTTCACTGATTTTGAGTTTGGACAAACTGCAGTCACCATGGTTGGAACTCTTAAGGCAGAGGAGAGGGCAACAGAGATGAAATCAGAAGTTGATGTTCGCACATTCAAAAGCTTTAAGAGTGTGAGATCCACGAGATCTAGTGTCAAGAAAGGAGACGTCAAGGCTACATATGCAGCAGTAAAGGGTATTGTGGAGGAGGTCGGGAAGAAATTCAGACAGCCTGCAGTCATTGATGAGAGGAGGAAAAGACACTTTGTGGTGGAGTTCATGCCGAGAGCACCGCATCTGACTATAGAGGAGGAGGCAATGGTGGAGAGGGTAGGGAGGCTAGAGAAGGGACTTCACACGAAGGGGAAGAGAGTCAAGGGGACACTGAAGGAGGACATCGACAAGTTCCTGTGGAGAGAGAGGTACAATGTGTGGGCAGCCTTTGGGGTCACTGTGGACAAGTCAGCAAAGGGTGTTTTGGCAGAGCTATTTTTACTTGACACATTTGAGCGCTCTAGGAGACACTCCCAAAAAGAAGGGAACTTGCCGAGGGCAATCAGGAAGGATGTCGGCGGAACCAGAAGCATGCACTTTCATTTGGGCGTGAAGGTCCCTGCCATCACCAATCGACTATTTGAGATGTGGTTTGTATGGAAGGAAGTCAAACTTGAGAATGGCCGGACTTCATACATGGTAGCTATTGTGCCACTGACAGAGTACCCTGGAGAAGGCTTCAAGGACCTCAGTAAGGAAGGATTTGTGCTAGCAGAGACTACAGGTGTCTACTTCTTCAATGAGGTTGCCCCAAATGTCTGCAGAGTGACACGTATTCAAACAGTTGATCTGAAATTTACTGGCCTTCTTCAAAAGGCAGTGATGGACAAAGCAATTGACTACCTTGCAAAAAGTCAGCTTATTGAGGCCAACAGGTTGCAGGAGAAGTTTAGGAGGAATGGGAAGGAAGTTGACGCTGAGGTCAGGGGGGCCTTGGTGGAGAGGATGAGGGAAGGGGTTGAAATGGAGGAGGACCAGAAGAAGGTGTTTGGGGAGTTGGAGGAGCTCTTTGGTGGGGAGGATGAAGGAGGGTGGAATCCTCAGAAGTCACCCAATGAGGGAGTGAAGATGGAGATCAAGTATAGTCAGCAGAAGAAGGGTGAGAGGAGCATTGCACTCGGGAGAGCTTTCGGAAATGCAGACTGTACAGCAGAGGAGGCAGCAGCGTGGTACTTTGAGTACTGTGGCAGGGAGAGGAACACTATTGGTTTCCAGGCTGGCGATCTTGCCCGGCTTGAAGTAAAAAAGGGAGTGCAAAGAAGAAATGAGAAGCTGATTGCGTCAGTCAAGAAGTTTCCTTTGCTGCTCAATAACAGAGAATTTGTCTTTAGAAATCTGTGGAAAAAGAACAAAAATGACAGTATCTCTGTTGGCTCTTGGCCAAGCGACGATGAGATTGATTACGGTGGAGAAATCAAAAATGTAGTCAGAGCAGAAGGCAGAGGACTGCTTATAGCTACCAATATCAGTAAAGTTGGAGGGATAGCACAATGTAAGCTTGATTTCAAACAACACTTGGATTTAGGCGGTTTCATCCCCAAAAAAGTTCTCGAGAAAAAAATTCCAAAGCAACTGCAAATCTTACACGAGATTCAAGAAACTTTCAAGCAAGATGACGAGGTTGATGAAGCTGCACTGGCCTCTCTTGCCAACATAATCAAGAATGAAGCTCAAGATTATACCAAGGAGGAGAAGGATGCAATCAGGAAGGGGAAGGAGTTCTATGAGAAGTGCAAGGTGGAGGAAAACTTTGATGAACTGACGAGTCCTGATAAGAGGGTCAAGATGAAGCTAGTTCATGTTGATGGGGAAAGCAGTGGGACTTGTTTTGCCACTACTGTGGTAGATGCTAGTGTGGAGGAGTGTGCTGCACACGAGTACAATTTAGACTCAAGATCATTCCGTAAAACTTCAAAGGAGCGAGGGATCACTGAGTACCACATCAAAAAAACCAATGCCCATACCTTCTATTTCATCACAACAAGGGAACTTGGCATCCCAGGACTTGTTCCTCGTGATAGTAGGAGTAAAATTACCTGGTCCAAGCAAGATAACGGCAAAGTTATCATTGACGTTGCAGACACAGAGGAGGTTCATGAAGACTTTCCAGTGAAAGCTGGTAATGTTTTACTGAAGGCACACACAGTATGGGTGTTTGAGCCACTTGACCCTATTGGAGGTGTGCCACAAACATCAGTGACTTTTACATCAAAGGTAGACCTTGGTGGTGTATTCTTCTCTTCCATCATGAACAAGATTGCACCAAAGTTTCTTGCAAAAGCCTCAGACTTGAGGAAGAAGTTTGACAGAAACAGAGAAATTGCTGCCTTCAAGAGACAGCAGATCATTGCAAAGTTTGAGGAGCTTGCAATTGAGGGAGTGCCAGGGATTGAAAGTCACTTTGACGAGATTGAGGGATCTCAAGAGATCAGTAGCGGGTTGTCTGGACAGACATTGATTAAGGCAGAGAAGGGAATGGGTTGGGGTAAGACTTCAATAACTGTGAGAGCATCCCACAAGGAAGTTGCAGCATTCTTCTGGAACCTTAATAGTGAAGTTGACTCCCAGCTCAAACTTCACAGAGTCAACAACACGACAATTATAATCACTGTTGAACACAAAGGGCAATTTACTGCTGCTAGGTTTGGCGAGATAAACCAGAATAAGACGGATGTTGAAGTGATGACCAGACATAAGGCTGCAAGCAAAAAGAGTGTAATCAAACACCTGAGCATGGCAACTGATGCTGCTTACTACTTTGATAATCTAATCAAGAGCACTGAAGCAGGGGAACAGGATGGGAGGAGATTTGGAGAGCAGCTGATAGAGAGAGCGAAGAAAAGGAAAGTTGGGGACAGTAAAGTAGAGGTCGTGAGGGACTTTATTGCTGCCAATATAGCACTAAGAGAGATTTCAGAGCAGCATGGTTTCATGAGAACTATGCTCTATGCTGTGGTCATGAACAAATTTAAAAGGAGAGCAACTAATGATGGAGAAGTTAAGAGTGAGGAGGAAGCCAGGGGGTGGGAGATTGGGAGTGCAATGACGGTAGTCATGTTGACTACAGCAACTGCTGCTCATGCTGTTGATGAGTGGGCCCATCAATTCACTGAAGTGCAAGAGGTTATGAACAAACAAGAGTGGTTAAGGCCCATGCTTGAGGAGATTGTTAAGAACCTATTTATGAAGTCTACCTTAGGCTTGAAGGCAAGGGTAACAGTGGGGGCAATAACCAGCATGTCCGATCTACTGACTGATGTGTATGTGACGTACATGTTTTTGAAAGATCGGAAATATGGTTACTTTAAGGCTTCTTTGGCAAGTTTGGCAGTGTCAATTGGGATTCAAATGATTTTTGTTTGGGGTCAAAACAGAAATTTGGGGATGAAGAGGGTGCTTAAGGAATGGTTTCCTATTTTGATTGGCTTTAAACCTGCTGTTGATGCTTACAGGGTTGCAAAGGGAGAAAAACAAGAGGCTGGAAAAGTAATAGATGCTCTGGTGGAGTTGACTTTGATGAAAGTGATTGAGATGTTTGCAGAAGCCATACCTGGAGTGATTATCCAACTCATGGCTATTGCAACAAACAAAGGAAATATTTCAAGAGCAGCTTGGTTTTCACTCGCAGTTTCAGCGCTGACAACAGGCTTTGCATCAGCAACTATCAGCTATGACTTTGACACTGACCCAGTGAAGAGAGAGCAAGTGCCTGACTTTTATGGTTATGTGCCTGCAAATTCCACCAAAAGATCTATTGTATTTGGTTCAATGATGTTCTTCAGTGCAGGCATGCTTGTGATAAGGTGCATGACAATAGTTGTGTTAGGGCTCCTTGGTGGTAGATGGGTCTCTCTCTATGTTGGTGCTGATCTTGGTTTATACTTGTTGGTGAAGGTCTTTAGAGGTGATTTTTGGTATTGGCCACGAAGTGCAGATATAGTATTTAGTATTATAGCTAGAACATTGGTGAAAGTTGTAACAGACTTTACATCAATTGTGCAGTTTAGACATCCTAATGAGGTTGGAGGGATGTATTGGATGTTTGGATTTGTGTTGACAATGGGAAGTCTTCCAGTAGCTATAATTCTAGCTGAAAGGGAAGATGTTGCAGACGAAGTGCTTCGATTTGCATGGAAAGTAGTTGGAATATTGATACCATGTACAGTCTTGATGTTTGCTGTATTCTTTTTTAATATTGGGAAAAAATATTGGGGCACCTTCTACAGCTTGCAAAGGGGTAAGGACTTAACAGTGAAGAATTTCAGAGAGGGTTCAGATGCTGTCAAAGCAAAGTACACATTCAAGTACTCAAAGCATCATTGGAAGGCAAATGAAAAGGAGGTCAAAGCTTGGGTAGAGGCAAATTGGGATAGATGGGTGGAGGAGAAGCCAGAGTGGTTTGATGAAGCAATGAGAGCTAGAGTGCCAGTTGAATACATTCCAGAATCTGGAGATGCTAGAAGGAGAGAGAGTGAAAGGAGAGCAAGTGTTGATGCTGAAGCTGAGGGTGGCCTGACAGGTGCTTTGAGATTAAGTCTCAGGAGAGCAAGTGTTGGGTATGCTGTGAATGATACTACACAAGACTATGCAGGTTTAGATCCTAAACAAATAGGACAGTTGTTGGGTGAGCAACTATTGTTTGCATTAAGTTTCAGGAAGAAGGGAAGGACAAAGGAGGAGGCAGTGAAGTTATTTATAGGTTCAAACTATGTTCTCAGACAGGCTGCAGAGAAGTACGCGTTTGTCACACCAATGCTTGGCGCTGTTGTCAAGAACAAGCTGCTTGGTCTTAGAAATGTAGAGGGTAAGGCTATAGAGCTGGGAGAGAAAGAGGGAAGGGAGATCGGAGAGTCTCTAGCGAGGAGTTTGGCTATCAATACACAGCCAGCTGCTGCAGTTGATGCCTTCATATTAAATTTCCCTGCTCTACAGGAGCTTGATGAGGAGTATGCATGGTTCAGACCTATGCTTGAGACAATTAGCTACAAGCTTTTGGAAGAAGTTCCTTGGGGGTTGAAGATGAGAGTGACTGTTGGGGCTATCACTAGTATGGCAGATTTGCTGACTGATGTGTATGTAACCTACATGTTTTGGGATGATGAGAAGTATGGGTACTTTAAGGTTTCTTTAGCAAGTTTGGCAGTGTCAATTGGAATCCAAATGTTTACTGTTTGGGCACAGAACAGAAAGTTGGGGATGATGAGGGTGCTAAGGGAGTGGTTTCCTATTTTGATTGGCTTTAAACCGGCTGTTGATGCTTACAGGGTTGCAAAGGGAGAAAAACAAGAGGCTGGCAAGTCCTTTGATGCTCTGATAGAGTTGACTATGATGAAAGTTGCGGAAATGTTTGCTGAAGCCATCCCTGGAGTAATCATTCAACTTATGGCTATTGCAACAAATGATGGAGATGTTGCAGCGGCAGCGTGGGTCTCAATTTCATTTTCAGCATTGACAACAGGCTTCGCATCAGCAACTATCAGTTATGATTTTGATACTGACCCATTGAGGAGAGAGCAAGTGCCTGACTTCTTTGGGTATGTGCCTGCAAATCCCACCAAAAGATCTATTATTTTTGGTTCAATGATGTTCTTCAGTGCAGGCATGCTTGTGATAAGGTGCATGACAATAGTAGTGTTAGGGCTACTTGGTGGTAGATGGGTCTCTTTATATATTGGGGCCGATCTTGGTCTGTATTTGTTGGTAAAGGTCTTAAGAGGAGACTTTTGGTATTGGATTCCTGTTGGTGGCAATGCAGAAATTGTGATTAGTATTGTCTGTAGAGTGTTGGTGAAATTGGTGACAGACTTTACATCAAGTGTGATTTTTAGGCATCCTTATGAGGTTGGAGGGATGCATTGGCTGCTTGGATTTGTATTGTCGATAGGAAGTCTTCCAGTAGCTATTATTATAGCTGAAAGGGGAGGCGTTGCAGACCATGGGCTTAAATTGGCATGGAGAGTAGTTGGAATATTTATACCATGTACAGTCTTGATGTTTGCTGTATTTTTCTTCAACATAGTGAAAAAATATTGGGGCACCTTCTACAGCTTGCAAAGGGGTAAGGACTTTACAGTAAAGAAAATCCGAGAGGGTTCAGATGCTGTCAAAGCAACCTTTACATTTCAAAGGTCAAAGCATCATTGGAAGTCAATTGAAGGGGAATCGAGAACTTGGGTAGAGGCAAATTGGAAAAGGTGGGAGGAGGAGAAGCCAGTTTGGTTTGATGAATCAATGAGAGCTAGCGTGCCAGTTGAATACATTCCGGAAGCTGAAGATGCTAGAAGGAGAGAGAGTGTGAGGAGAGCAAGTGTTGATGCTGAAGCTGAGGGTGGTCTAATAAGTGCTTTGGGAGCAAGTATTAGGAGAGCAAGTGTTGGAGGCGCCGACGGTGTAGATATTATAGGGGTTGGAGGTGGGAAGGCAAAAGTAAGCAGTGTTGTTTCATATGAGGATGAGGAGTGACTAAAAGGGTAGCAACATTTGTAGGAGAAATTGATTTGATTTGTTATGGTTTGTTTATTATGTAAGTGGTCAGGTGTATGTTGTGTATTGTGGGAGCGTTCTATTGGTTTGTGAGTATTTAAGAAGCGTATTAGATGTATTGATGAGGTGTTAATGTGATTTGTGAGTATTGAGGAAGTGAAGTAGATATGGGTTAGGGTTAGGGTTAGGGTTAGGGTTAGGGTTAGGGTTAGGGTTAGGGTTAGGGTTAGGGTTAGGGT
>BRYA01000074.1:46629-79617 GCA_030267965.1 Triparma columacea | reverse complement strand
AATCTCAGTGACTCCATCTGCAACACTGAACCCTGTGATACTCGTATCCCACTCGAACGACGTTTTCCCGTCGTATACGACGATCTTCTCCTCCATTACTGAGTGGATGTCCGCTTCTTTGCCTGCTTGTAGAAAACCAAGAGAGGGTGCAGGAAGGATATCGGGGAAGGATATGGGTTTGTTAGTGTTTGATGTTGGAAACTCAGGAGACTCGGGGAACTGAGAGTATAAATCCGCAATGAGCGGCGGGACGCACCTGATTATTATACTTGATAGGTTATTGATGAGCAAAGGGCTTACAAAATTCTGTCAGTTCTGGAGTTAGTTAATTTGGTCTGAATCCAGCAGAAAGCTCATCAGATGAGCTTTTAACACAGAGCTAGGTAGATACCGAATCGGAGTAAACAACCGTTGCGGAGAAAGGCTGACTCTATGGCTACAGACCGGAACTTACTGCAGGCCGGAATGCACACGTAGCTCTGTATTCGCGTGTTAAAATGATTTTGAATGTTTCGGTGATGGAAAGGATTTGTGCTAGATTGCCCGGACCAAGGAATAGCGAAAGCGAATAGCGTGCAGTTCATAAGCTGGTACGAAAGTGTATTTAATTTTCAAAGTTGTTTTCAAAATTGTTTTCGGCTATTCCTTCCCTCAAGCCTAATCCGCGTGCCGGTTTCTTCAGGATTCAGAGAAGTTTTTCCCCGCGTGATTTTTTTTATGTGTTCCCATTTCTGTTGTCTACAGCTACATCTAATGTACAATCCCCCCCCCCCCATACACACACCTCTATCAGTGCTCTCCCCTCCCCACCCTCACCCCCCAAAGCGATTGGTCTCATTGTGAAACAATCTCTATGAATCGTCTGATCTCCAAATTCTAAGAATAGTTCGCGCGTGGGGGGCTGTTATCGGCCCTGCTCGGTTGTGACCTTGGCGTTCTCAGGGTTCGCGCTCGTGCTGATGACTGCGTCCGTCCTGCCGTCCTTGCCCGGCAATCCAACGATCTCGGCCTCGATGGACTCGATGTTTACGTAACCGGACTTGTAGGCGGAGAGGAAGGTCGTCCAGATGAGGGCCATGGAGTGGATGACAGGCATCCGGAGGTGGGTGGGCATGGAGAAGGCTATCATGTTGAAGGGGGCCCAGAAGCTGGACATGACGATGTTGTCCTGGACCGCGTTTGGGAGGTACTTGTTCAGGGCGTTGGTGGCTGCGAGTGAGAGGGAAGGTGGTGGTGTTAGTGGCAGGATCGGTGGGAAATTAAAAGGTCTTCTGTCCCATCCGTTGCATTCTCCACTTACCGATCTCAACCGGGCTGACGTCGGTAAGGGTCTTTGCGCTCCCGTACTCTCCCTTCTCCCCTGTTCCGACGTCGTTGACGGCCTGCATGAACTCCTTGACGACGTAAAAGGCTGGGAGGTACATGAACGGTTGGTGGAGGCCGATGTCCACAAAAGTCTGGCCAAAGAGGGACTTGAGGCCAGGTAGGTTGGTCAGCTTCTGGCGGATCGTCTGGTTCCCAAACTTATCAACCACCGCAGGGTTGAATATTTTTTTGAAACCATGAACATAGATGAAATATTGGGCTCCCCCGAGGTATAGGAAGCCGAAGGCTGTGTAGATACTGTTTCTGCGCCAGTCGATGTCGCTGAAGGACTTGCCTAGTGGGTGATAATGGTGGAATGAGGGGGGAGGGGTTAGTAGAAGATCGGAAGAAGAGGGGAAAGAGGGGTTTGGAGTGGACTGCATAAAGTCCCGAACGTTTGCTCTTGAATGAGGTTGATTGAAATTGCGGTATTTTCGGTATTCTTCCTGTCGAAGGTGGGATAGGTGCCACATATAGCCTGGTGCGAAGGAAAATGACTCCCAGGTCGTCCGCAAACCCACATAAATCCACACTTCAAATCAAACCCCACGAAAGTTGTTTCATAAAGTTGGCTGTTGTGTGGTAACCCTAACCCTAACCTCAACTCACCCTCAATGAATGTCTGTGCCATAACATCGCAGGCCGAAGTCTTGAAGGTGCATAAGACAAGCTGAGTGGAAAACGGCCTCTCAGAAATCGCCTTTGAAGTTTGTTGCCACAGCGAAGGCTTGAAGGTGTGAGCGGTTGTTGACAGGCGTTTGATACCCGTGGAAGCCGTTCGAGCACGAAATGCGGCGCGAAGACCTATCATGGAATGTTTTTTTGTTCAAAATAAGGTTTGGGGGTTCTTGCGGGTCACTCGAGAATTAGGAATTCTTCGGAATTCTTGCCGCCCTCGTCACCATTTTTGCTTGTTGTTGTTTTTTTTCTTCCTTTTCTCGGTATTCACGTTTAGCTTTTGGAAAATACCTTTGGATTCTCGCAGTTGTCGTCCCGTGCCACCTGTTCGGGGTTATTTCTCCCTTACAAAATCAAATTTAAAGGTTCCTCTCTAATTTTTCTCTGTCTTTAGCCTGTACCCCTTCACCCGCTCCCCCCCAATGCCCTTTCCCCCATGCCTTTAAGTTCTCCCCCCTCCACGCTTTCAACGACGAAGTCGATCCCCCCCTCCCCCTCTTCCCTATCGTCGTAAACCTTGTAAGCCTCCACCACGACCACCTGCCTGTCGTCTTCAAACACCAACCCCTGGAGGCTGTCCAGCAAAAACTTCAACAGATTGTCGACGTCCTGACGGCCCCCAGTGGGGGGGGCTGGGGGGGAAGTTTTTAAACGACCCGGACCGGACTTGTTGCCCTTGTAGTGGCTGCGTGGTCTCCTCATTCTGAGGGTTTGGGGTGTTAGATAAAAGTGAAACAAAGGGTATAGAGTTTTACCCGATCCTCTACCCCTCCCCCCCCCACCGTGCTCCTCTTACCTAAAGACAGCCTTGACCTTGAGCAGTTCCTCCGGTCCGAAGAAGCAAACCGGCTTAGCCTCGTACCCCTCCTTCCCTCCCTCCCCCTCCTCCCAAACAAGTTTCCAACCTCCCTCTTCCCCCATCCCCTCCTCAACCGCCCTCGCTAAATTCCCCTGAGGGACAGCGCTGGGATTGTAAAGGAAACCCCTACCCGTCCTGTGCCTTACGAGAGGAACGGGACGACCGGATACGCTTGCTTTTAGTGACCTGTTTGGATGGACTGACCAACCCAATACACCCCCACTGGAGACGGAGGTGCGGGAAGAGGGGAAGAAGGTGGGGACGTAGGTCTGGTCCTTTACCTTTTTTGTTGCTTTTGCTATGGTGTATCGAAGGGTTGTTGTTTGGGGATCTTCGGAGTGAGATGGGATGGCATGAAGGAAGGGGGTTGGGGGTTTATGGGTGGAGAGAGGGTGGTGGGGTGCATGTAGATGTTGGTGTTGATATTGTTGTTGGGGAAATCGTTGTTGTTGTTGTGTGTGTTGATATTGTGGTTGAAATGCCTCCACATGACATCTCGAGATTGTTAGGATTATTGTAGTTACAATGATTGTTATGGAGTTTAAGAGATAGATTTTAGGTTTCATTGTTTAATCATTCTTGTGTCATTCTCAGAATACGATATAAGTGTAAAGAATAGGGCAAATAAGAGGGCGGAGGGAGAAAAATGGAGAAACGATTTCCGGAGAAACGAGAAAAGGGTATGACAAGATTTGTATTCACCCCAATTCGCGCCTCCATTGACGTAAATCTCCATTTAACAATCAGCATATTGATATATAATTGATATATCCAAACATTTCCAATCTAATATCATAATAACGTCACCACCTTACAATAATCACCCCATTCACCTCCGACACCTCCCCCTCTAGTTATCCCTATTTATACCTATCACACACATCCCCCCCATCCACACACACATATTATACAACAACACAACAACAACATATACACTACTATCATCATACCATCATCATACCATAACCCACTCCCACAATGTCCACTCCCCCTGCCCGAAACTCGCCAATCGGGGGGAAATACCCTGGTGCATCCTCCCCCAAACCCTCCGCCTTAAATCATCAGCACCATGTTGACAATCCAATGCCCCACGTCCTTGGGGAGGGTGTCAATGCCCAGCCCCTAGACATAATAGGGGCCACCGCAACAGACAAGGTCGTCATTGTCATGGTGGGGCTACCGGCAACGGGGAAGACACACATCGCCAACAGGATCAGAAGGTTCCTCGACTTCTTCCACGACATCCCCTGTTCAATCTTCAACGTCGGCGAGTACCGGCGCAAGCTCTGCGGCGCTCAGATGCCCGCGTCCTTCTACGATCCCTCCAACGTCCAGGCCCAGGCCGCCAGGAGTATCGCCTGCAACGCGGCCCTCGACGACCTGGTCACGTACATGAAGGTTCCGGGGGTTAGGGTGGGGATACTTGACGCGACGAACTCGACGAAGGAGAGGAGGGAACATGTTAGGAACACACTCAGGAAGGCTAACATGGGTGTCAAGGTCATGAGGTGAGATAGAGACACCCAGAAAATAATGGAGGGATGAGAAGTAACGACGGCATCGCGTGCTAAACTAAACTACCATCCCATCCGGACCCCTTTTTGCCCACCCAGCATCGAGTCCATCTGTGAGAACGCCGAGCTCCTCGCTGAGAATATTCGCACTGTGAAGCTCAACACCCCAGACTACAAGGGCACGGACCCTGAGGAGGCGGTCAAGGACTTCAACCAGAGGCGAGAGAACTACAAGCAGTCCTACGAGGGCCTTGACGACTCCGACGGTGCGTACGTGATAATCCACGACTGCAAGAAGTTCGTTATCCACTCCATCCGGGGTTACCTCCCCCTTAAGATCGTCCACTTCGTCATGAACCTCCACACCCTCCCCCGGTACTTCTACTTCACCCGGCACGGGCAGAGCGAGTACAACCTCCTCGGCAAGATCGGCGGCGACAGCGGCCTAAGCGCCAACGGCTCAGAGTACGCCAAGCGCCTCGCCTTGTTCGCCAAGGACTCCATCTGCACCGACGCAGCAGGCCAACCCCGACCCTCGAGGCTTTGGACGTCGACGATGAACAGGACGAAGGACACGGCGGCTTGGATCGAGCACCCGACGATACAGGCTACGTACGAGGACGGGAGCAAGGAGAAACACGACTGGATACAAATGAGACCCATGGCGAGGAGGAACCTAGACGAACTCTATGCGGGAACTTGTGATGGGATGACGTATAAGGAAATCGAAGAGGTCTTCCCAGAGGAGTTTAAGGCAAGGTGAGAAGGGGGGGGGAGGGAGACGATGTATGCGGCGTGTCCATTATGGAGACATGCGTAATCATGATGCTACGCCACCAACTCATAGCTGCCAAATAATCATTTTGTCAAAACCCTAATCCTATCCTCACCTCCCCCCCCCCCTACCAACCCCCCCTTAGGCAAGAGGACAAGCTCGCCTACCGCTACCCCCGCGGTGAGTCCTACATGGACGTAATCCTCCGTCTCGAGCCCCTCGCCCACGAGATGGAGCGTACCCGTGAGCCCATCCTAATAATCGGCCACCAGGGTATCCTCAGGATCCTCTACGCGTACTTCATGGGAATGAAGAGGAAAGAGGCACCGTATGTTAGCATACCGCTGAACCATGTACTGAAGCTTACACCGCACGCGTACGGGTGCCACGAGGATAGGGTATGCCTTATGACCAAGAGCGAAATGGTATGGGACGGACAGGACGAGCCAGTCACAAGGTGAGAGAGTTCGCACCATTACAAAAAGCAAAACGCGATGCCACCCCCCTCTCCTCTCCTGACCCCCTTGAATTTAAAAAACTCGGCGCACGATAACGCAGCATGCCTATGGGGGGGAAGGGGGGGGAAAGGAAAGGGAGCGACATTGCGCATAACGACCCTGTTATGAACGCGCCGAGCTGCTAGGGGCGGGGGACGATGGGAAAGGGATGAGAGGAGGGAGTGTCTATGCGATTGTAAACGTTATGAACGCGCCGAGCTGCTAGGGGCGGGGGACGATGGGAAGGGATGAGAGGAGGGAGTGTCTATGCGATTGTAAATAAGGAGAACAACACAAACAAACCAGTGAAGTACTATTTTGTTTAAACAGTACACTCTTGTTACTCCTCCTTCAAGCCCCTCACCCTAACCCTCCCCCTGTTGAGCTCGATCTGCCTCTTCCTGAACTTCTTCTCGAACTTCTTAAACGCTGGGTCAGCCCTTGTTACCATTTCCTCAATCTCCCTCTTCCTCTCCTCCGATAAGTCCCCGAACTTGTCGTACACCCTTGTCCTCTCTTCCCACCCATCGTTGAACAGTAGGAAAGGCGCCGGTACGTAGTAGAAGAGCACGGCCGCTGAAACCATCAGTTTCTCCCACGTCACGTTGTGGTGCGGGGGGGCGGGGAGGAAGACACCGTAGACCATAACGACGGCCTCCTGGGAGCTGGCGAGGGGGAGGAGGAAGAGGTCGCAGAAGGTCTTTGACCTGATGAACAAGCTTGGGACGAAGTAGGAGTCGAAGGACGTGTAGCTGCTGTACGCAGCCGAAGAGGCACAGCAGAGGGAGTTGAGGAACGACACCAGGAAAACGTAAGGGACGAAGGGGGAGGCTGCGAAGTAGGGGTGGGACATTATTTTAGGCGCCACTACTAACCCTAGCACCGCCCTCGTCGCCACCATCATGAAGCGGCTGTACTGACGGACCATGCTCCCCCGGCCGCCTCCAGAGGTCCTCAAGTGTGAGAAGTCGTCAGTGATGGACTCGGGGAGCAGGGCCTTAAAGAAGGAGCCTGCGTAACCCAGGCACCCGAGCAGCACGCACAACCGCAAGTGCCTGAGGAACTCGGACCTGTCACCGTGCGAGAGGACCACAGAGACTACCTGAGAAACGTAGGACTCAACAGTGACTGAGGGGGGGAGACTTATTTTTGTGGGGTAGAAGTAACCGATGGGCGTCTGAGACAAAAGGGGGTGCAAGCGGGGCAGGAAGGGGTTCAAGGCTAACTGGATTATGCTGGTGATGAGGAGGAGGTTAAACACGAAGGTCGTGAAGTGGTAGGCTGTTATTGAGATGTTGGCGCATATTAGGTATATATCCCTTGGAAGAAGAGGTGGGCGCACGAGAGGTGAGTGCGCGTTAGACGGAGGTCGACGGTTGCAAGTGACAAACCATTCATTGGCAGCCTTCTTTCTCTGCTTCACGAAGGGGCATGTCTGAAATATCGATCAAACGAGTCAATCAACACCGGTCCCCCATTCCGCCCTTCCCCGTTCCTATATTTTCTCACCGGTAGAACTTGGCAAGGCTCTTCGCCATCTCTCAACCTTGTGAAAAATGTGCAATGTCAATCCAAAGTCAAGGGACCAAAGATAAAATGTCTTCTACCCTTACCAGATTCGCGAAAGGGGCTCTAGGGGTGGGTCTAGCTGGGTCGGCGTTCTTCACCCTCGCCCGAGATGAGTTACCTGACAAAGTTTACTTCTTCAAGGAGCTGTTATCAAAAGCCAAGCCTCAAGCCGAGGACGAAAAGAAGAGGATTGTCGTCCTTGGTTCAGGTTGGGGTGCTTTGTCGTTCCTCCAGAGGCTCGACCAGTCCAAGTTCGACGTCGTTGTAGTTTCCCCCAGGTCCTTCTTCTTCTACACTCCCCTCCTTGCAGGGGTAGCAACTGGGAGTGTGAACTTCTCAAGGTCAGCCTCTCATATCAACACGGGCAAACTAAGCTGACTGCTCACTCCCCCCACCCCCGCCCCAACTACAGCATCACTGAGAGTATGCGTTGGCACCTTGGAAAATTAAGTAACCCTCCATCGTTCCTCCAGGCTCACGCCACCGACGTCGACTTCGACCGCCAGACCGTATCTTGTGTGACTATCGGTGATGATTCTAGTGGTAGCAGTAACGTGACAACCTCAATCAAGTACGATCACCTTGTCGTCGCTGTCGGGGCTGAGCCCTCGACCTTTGGCATCAAGGGAGTGGTCGAGCACAGCCACATGATGAAGGAGATCGAGGACTCTCTGACCGTCCAAAAAAAGCTCCTCTCTACTCTAGAGTATGCCAACGCCCTGGCAGCCTCAAATGCCCCTGCCTCCTCAGTGGAGCGCGCCCTCCACTGGGTCGTAGTAGGTGGGGGCCCCACGGGTGTTGAGCTCACTGCCGAGCTCTGTGACTTTAAGAACTCTGACATAGCCAGGTACTTCCCCCACCTCGCCTCCAAGCTGAAGATCACTCTCGTGGAGGGAACCCCGAAGGTCTTGGGGGCCTTCTCACCTCACATCAGTAAATATGCCGCAGGTGCTCTCGAGGGTGCGGGGGCGGACGTTATGACGGGTCAGTTTGTGACGGGCGTGACTGAACGTACTATAACCCTGAAGGCAGCGAAGGGGGGGGGAAAGTCGGAGCTCGACTACGGGGTCATGGTTTGGGCGGGGGGAATAGCGGCAAGGCCGATCACTAAGAAGCTGGCCGAGGCCATCGGCGGCGAGCAATTGAGTGGACTTGGGAGGGGGAGGATAAGGGGGCTAAAGGTGGACGAGAAGTTCAGGGTTTTGGGGGTGAGGAACGTTTGGGCACTGGGGGACTGCGCGCTCTCGGGTTGCGCTCCGACCGCGCAGGCAGCGTACCAGCAGGGTATGTACTTAGGAAGACTTTTCAGGGACACGGGACTGAAGAGCGGTGTAGAAATCGAGGGGGCGGCGGGGTTTAAATTCAGGAACTACGGGAGCTTGGCTTACGTGGGGAGCAGCAAGGGTGTGGCGGACCTGAAGATACACCTGTGGGGGGATAGAGCACCGGCAGGGAGGGGGCAAGAGGCGGAGAGCACGGTCATCGAGGGGACAGCGGCGTTCGGGATATGGAGGAGCCTCTACTTCTCCAAGATGCTGAGCTTGAGGAATAGGTTCCAGGTTGGCGCTGACTGGACAATTGGGAGCCTATTCGGGAGGGAGATATCCACGCCCTGGGATTTGAATGGGGACCTGGCCGGTGGTAAGCCGAAGAAATGAACGAATTCTTCACAAGAAGTCTACAACTTGGATTTATCTTCCCCCTCCTCTTCACCCACATCTCCCCCACCGTGGTTCCCATACTTCTCCCTCCAGCCATCCTCCTCATAGCAAAAAATCTCGCATATAACGTTCCCCCCTTTCTCCCATTTCTCATATTCCTCTAGTGTGCACCCTTGTTCGAAGGACTTTAGGAAGTGTTCACCCATCACCCCCTCTTCTTCACAGTCCATCCCGAATACGATGGATTCTGATGACCCCACGTCGCTCCCACCATATCCCATCTTCTCTCCCTTTGATCCATCCTTATCATCCCCAGTATCGTACTCCTCGTCAAGGAAACCTTCAGCATCAACAACAGGTTTCATTTCGTGACTTTCAAAGACTTCTTTGGGATCAAAGTTGATCTCAACGTCGCAAATTGTGTCATCTTTCTCAATGACGTCGCCAGGCATTTTGAACCAGCGCAAAACTCGAGCTCGATTTTTCTCCCCGTCAAGATCTGTGTCTAAAAATGGTAATGATACGCGAATTGTTTCCACGTTACTAGAGAACGGGCGAAATTTAGTAAGGGGGGTACGATGGGTACCACGATGTCCCAACTGACGTCCAAGTTGGAGTAGAAGAGGCCTCATGATCTGGAAAAAATTTGGCCCAAGAATCCCTCGAATCCCTAGATCAAATAAAAGTAAACGATGTTACGCCATTCGTTACCGCCATTCGTTACAACAAAAAGCCCAATTAAGACAACAACAAGCCGCCAAAGAAGCCCCCCCCCCCCCCCCTACTTCTCCTTCTTCTCCTCTCCCCCCTCTTTCCCTTCCACCTTCTTCTTCTTCTTTTTCTTCTTCTTCCCACCCTTCGGTATCCCCGGTTTGCTCCAAGGCCTGTCCACCTCCTTCTTCCTTCCCCTCCTCCCCCCCCTCCCCGCCGCCTTGAGGATGGCCTCGATCTCATCATCGTCCTCCTTGTCCTCCTCCTCCTTCTGCTCAACATCCGCAACCGTCTCCTGCAAAAAGGCCCGCATAAGATCCTCCTCCGCCTTCATTGCCGCTTTCTCCTTCTCCTCTCTCTTGGCCTCCTCCTTCCTCCTCTTCTCCTCCTGCCGACGGAGCTTCTCCTCCTGCTTCCTCTTCCACTCGGCCTCCCTCAAAGCCGTTGCCGCCAGCCTTTGCTTCCTAGCCCTCTCCACTCTCATCTTGGCCAATTCCGCCCTCTTGTGAGCGTGCGTGACCTCCTCCTCCCTCTCATCGTCGTGTTTTTTCCTCATGTCCTCTTGCAGCTCCTTCCCTGCCCTCTTGTCCGTCATCCTCTTCCTCTTCTCGCTCCTTCCGAACTCCCCCAGCTTCCTCAGCCTGACCCTGTCCCTAATTTTGATCCCCTCAGCCGTAACCTCAAAGCTCGCCTCGTCTGTAGGCTGGCAGATCTCCGCGTGCGCCAAGTTTGCCACCCCCGCGTCGCACTCCTCCAGCATCTCTTCAGCCTTCCTGTGCTCCGGGTCCAGCCTCTTCAATATCTTCGCAAAGTCCCTCCTCGCCTGGGGGTACTGCCCCAACGCGATCCTGGCCTGTCCCCTCATCATGAGTGTAGGGATGTGTTCGGAGTTCATCGCCAGTACGCGGTTGAAGTCCTTAATCCCGGCGGGGAGGGTTGAGGAGAATACGTGGCACCTCCCTCTGTTATAGTAGATCTCAATCCCAGTGCTGATGTCGCTTCCCACCCCGCTCTCCGCTTTCCCGCTCGAGATCCAGAGCTCCTCGGCGAGGGTCAGGGTAACGATAGCTCTTTTGAAGTCCCCGTTTGCCCCGATCCTGACGGGCTCGATCTTCTCCTCCAACTCCTGCTCCATCAACCTTTGCTTGGTCATGTAGCTCATCTCCGACACCTCCGTCGCCTCGTCATCAACTTCATCAATCACAACTTCGTCGAGCTTGTCCCCCGCAGGCCCAGCCTTCCTTGCCTTAGGTGTGCCCCCCCCCCCTCCCATGGCGAGCTTCAGGCTCTCCTCCACCCTGGCCTTCCTTTCCTGTGCCCTCTCCTCCTGCTTGACTGCCTCCTCCTCGTCTGTCCTCCCCCCGTTCTTGATTCTCTCGATCTTCTTGAGCGACGCCATCCCTTTCCTCATCTGAAAGATACCCAGCCTGAAGTGGTGCCTGTGTGTGACTGGTGGGTGCAGGGGCTCCGACGAGTCTAATGGGTCGTACTCGTAATTCGGGTCATTCACCTTGGCGTCCCACGCGGCCTTCTGCTTCTCGTAGGCCCTCACCCCGGCAGAGGCGGAAGCGATGTTGCTGGTGTACTTTTCGGTCTCGAAGTCGGATGGGTTGGGGAGCAGCAGGTTTGACTCGCTCATCGTAGAGAGCTTGGCAAGGGCGTCCCTGTGGACCACCTTCTTGAGCCTCCCCTCAAAGGGGTTGAATGACATGTTGTGGTGGTGCACCGTCTTCATCCACTTGAACTCCGGGGGCTTGTCGTAGAAATTGTTGAACTGGATCTCGCAGCGCGAGAGGTTGGGCATGCTGTAGATCCTAGTCGGCAGCCGAGAGATGTGGTTGTGGGACAGTTTCAAGGAGGTGAGGTCGACGAGGTCGCAGATTTCAGACGGCAGCTCGGACAGGTCGTTGTGTTGGAGATCTACGGTCTTCAGAGCCTTCAACTTCTGGATATTCATGGGAAGGTAGAGAAGCTTATTGTGGGAAATATCGAGATTTTCGACTTTGGTCATTCGGAAAAACTCCGTCGGAAGCTCCTGAAGCTCGTTGTGAGAAAAGTCAGCGATGCGCACCGACAGGAGCATCCCCATCTCCTTACCCAGCTCCTGGATACTGTTGTGGGCAAAGTGGAGCTCGGTCAGCTTGAAAAGGTTGCCGAACGTCTCGGGGAGCCTTTTGAGCTTGTTCTGCCTCATGCTGATGTACTTGAGCTGGTGCCACTTGTTCACGTGCTCAGGTAAGTGGTCGATCAGGTTGTTATCGGCGTTGAAGCTGATTATGTTCTCCCACATGTCAGAGGCTTTAGCCGACAAGCTTCTAATTGCATTGTCGCTGCAGTTCAAGGTGCTTAATTCCACCAGGGACGAAAAGCTCTCTGGGAGCTCCTCGAGTTGGTTGCTATTGATGTACAGCTCGGTTAACTTGTGGCTCCACCCCGAAAGGTCGCTGGGGAACTTTTCGAGCTGGTTTTGCGAGACGTTGAAGTACTCAATCTCGGTCCACTCGTTGATGATGTCTGGAAGCCGTCTGAAGCGATTTTTTGAAATGTCCACGTGCCTCAGTTGTGTGTTTTCCTTGCACTCGAGTGGTATCTCCTTGAGAAGGTTATTTGAAAGGTCGAGAACGGCCAATTCTGAGCAACGCTCAATCTGAGCCGGCCACTTCTCGAGACGGTTGCCGGCGGCCTTGTACTCTACGAGTGTTTTCATTATTCCAAGGCCTACCTCCCACTCCTTCGTTTCACGAAGGAGCTGCAAGTTCCCTACCTCGACTGGAATCTCCATGAGCTCGTTGTTCGAGACGTTCCAGTGCGTCAGGGGTAGCTTGTAAATAGTTGGGGGGTATTTGCGAAGATTATTCCACGACATGTCCAACACCTTCAGGTTTACCAAATCTTCAAGCTCTGCGGGTAGCTTGGCGATTCTGTTGTTGCTAATGTCGAGGCGAATTAGTCCACTGAGCTCGGCGATGTCGGGGGAAATTCTCGTCAGCCTGTTATTGGAAAGGTCGAGGGAGGTGAGGTTCGTTCCGAGGTCGTATATTCTTCCCGATACTCTGGAAGCCTTAAGGTGCGAGAGGTTTAAAGAGAATGCGTGAGGGTTGCCCTCCGGAGTTTCCTCTTGCGCTACTCCGTCCCCCCCATCTATTTCTCCTTCGTCTGACTTTTTCTCTGTCTCACTGGTCGTTGGTCGCGATGATGTAGCCGCAGGGGTTCCAGGCTTTGATAATGTAGCCGCAGGGGTTCCGGGCTTTGATGACGTAGCCGCGGGCGTCCCAGGCTTAGATGACGTAGCCGCAGGGGTTCCGGGCTTTGATGACGTAGCCGAGGGCGTCCCAGGCTTTGATGTCGTCACTACCTCCTCCTCTCCCTCTTCATCGCCTTCACCTTCTTCAACCTCCGCGGGTACCTCCACAGGGTGGTTGACCTTCCAAACGTAATCCTCGGCCTCGTCAATGAGCAACTGCATGGCACCCCTCGGAAACCTTCTTGGGAGAAGTTGCTCCTCCGATTCCTCCGATTCCTTGTCGCTGTCGCTGTCGTCGTCGTCGTCGTCGTCAAAGTCGTTGTCTGAATCAACCTCGGCTCCGCTGCCGTCTTTTCCCTCACCCTCACCCTCCTCTTCCTCCTCTTCCTCCTCCTCGTCCCCAGTCTCTGTAAAGTCTGTCCCCCTTGTGGTCGGACGTGAAGATGGTATGGGGTTTCCGTCGTCGTCATACACAGTCCATTCCGATTCCGCCGTTACCGGCCTGCTGCTTCCAGCTGTGCTGGGTGGAACGACGCTCTCTCCTGTGCCTGGCCTTATGCTCGCTCGACGGCCGGGCCTATTGCGGCCTCCGGCGCCCCCACTTATGCTAGATCTTCTGGCGGCCATGGCCTTCTGCTTCGCCTTCACCCCGTTGTAGTCCTCCAAGTCCTCCCTGCCCCAAATCTTGGGCTTGTCCCAACATGTGGTCAGGAGGAGCCGGTTGTAGTAATAGAAGGAGTTTGTCTGTTCGTCGTAAATCTTATCGACGTGATCCTTCAAGAGGGAACGGACTTTCTTCCTAGCGAGTCGCCGCCGGAGCAACGTCTGCATCATCAATATTGCTTGCTTGCCACTGTAAGTGGGGGAAACCTAGTGGGTGGGTAGAGAATGAGGGCAGGTTAGCTGCAGCGAGCGCCAAGTGAAGTGACGGAAGTGGCAACGAGAAGTGGGTTGCTGAAGCCAACCATCAACCAACACACATACACACATACACACATTAAAACACACTCTTCCCTCACCTTTGTGATTTCCTTCCTAGCAAACTTAAAAAACGCGGGGGGCTCCCACCTAGACCTGTCGAGCCGCACGTTATAGTAGTAAAACGATTTGGTCCTGGGGCGGGGAGAGAAGACGATAGTCAGGGGGGAGGGGTGAGGCCAAGGAAGGGTGAAGGGGCTTCAGTTTGACTAAATAACTCACCTAGGATCCCAAATTTTTTCAATCGTCGAAATGGCAAGCTCGCACGACTTGAGTTGGGCAGCCCGCTGCCGCCAAGCGCACTGCACCATCAGCACACAGCTTGCCAGCAGTTCATCTTCGATAGACCTGTTCAAGTCCTCCTCTGACATTGAGGCAGGAGGGGGGTCTGACGGGGTTCCTTCGAGGGGAGTAGGATCGGGTGCACTTCCAGCGGCGTCCGAGGAAGCCTTGTCTTCCTTCAAGCCCTCTCCAGCATCTACACTTCCTTGTCCCTCCTCGAGCCCAACAGCCCCATCATCATGGGGCTTACTGTCCACCCCGTCGCCTTTCGGGCTTAGTGGTTCCTTCTTCTCCTCGACGTGGTCATTCTCGTCGTGCTCCATTGTCAACGGGCCGCCGAGTCGATTAGATAAATAGGCCCTCAATTTGGGAAACTCTTCCGATCTGAGTCCGAAATCGCTTCGAGAGCAATCCATTTTTTGTTTGAACTTCCTCTTCAATCAGAGACGAGCCTTCCCTTCTCCCTGTCTTGCTCCAAAGTTCCCTATACCTGTCACGTCTCAATCCAAGCTTGAGGGCAACTGACTGGGAGAAGGAAAAGGATCTTCGTGTCGACTCCCATCCACCTTCCTGGCATGTTCAGAGCCCAAATCTCCTCCGTGGTGAGGTGTGCGTCCCTCTTGTTGCCCCTATCCTTCTGTGAGGTGCAGGATGGTGAAGAAAGTGCTAATTTTGTCAGTCAGTTGTCACCTTCTCTGCAGTCCTCTGTACTGTCACCTTCATCAGCTCACTGTGAGACCCAGTCTAGCAGGAAGAAGCCTCACTTCCCATTTGTTATTCTCGGTGGTGGGACGACGGCTTACTCTGCGATTGAGGCCATCCGTCAGACCTCTCCCAAGTCCGACATCCTTGTGATTTCCAGCGAGTCTGTTCTCCCCAACCTCCACAGGGGCGACATGTACCACAACAACGACGAGGGCAGGGTTGAGATAGGCGACGACTTTCTATCTTCCTACAACGAGTGGAGGCGTCACATTACCTCAAAGCTTGCAAGCGAGCCAGACGCCTACAATGTCAGTGAGGATGACGAGGACATGGGGGGAGGTACTTCAGAGGGCAAGGGTAGGGTGTCCCTCCTGCTCCGCCAAAAAGACATCAAGATCGACAAGGACAGCAAAGTCTTGAGCTTGGAGAAGGGTGGGGAGATCAAATTCAACAAGCTCCTCATTGCGACTGCCGGTCGCCCCAAGAGTTTTTACGTTCTCGGCGACATGGTGAATGGTGAGAGGATAAAGGGCGACGGCTTCGGCGAGGACTGTATCAACAGTCTTTTCTCGTTGTCTGACTTTGAGAGGCTTGAGGGAGTCATCAAGGACATCACCGAAACCAAGAACAAGAAAGAGAGGACCATTGTGGTGATCGGGGGGGGGTTCCTCGGCACGGAGATATCGCTGGCCATGGCTAAGCGTGCTCGTCACCACAACTCTACGTCGGATCGCGATGCCCCCCCCGTCAAGGTGATGCAAATTTACGCAGAGTCCGCCCCCCTCGCCTCCTACCTTCCAAAGTACCTCTCCGACGATGTCAAGGACAGGCTGGAGCGTCACGGTGTCAGCCACATCACTGAGCGCCTCGTTACTGACTTGCACGTCAAACAGGATGAGACCGATGAGTACGGCAACGGAAGGAGCAAGGTGAGACGGGGGGAGCATAAAAGCGGATGGGCACAGCGACAGCAAACAAGGACTACACTATATCCACTACATTCGTCGCAAAAGACTAACTCGTCGACATGTTCCTTTCTGTGAACCGCTTCGCTTGTCGCAGTGCAAAATGCACCTGGTTGGCACAAGCCGATCCAATATTGATGCAGACTACGTGATAATGGCGAGCTCTACGATATCCCCGTCAACGGAGGTTGCCGAGGCCAGCGGGATCGAACTAGACGTTGTAAACGGTGGAATCGTGGTCAACGACAACTTCGAGGTCGGAAACGGCATTTATGCGGCTGGTGTGGTTGCCTCGTACTTTGACCCCAACCTCGGCAGGAGGAGGGTGAACAGGTATGACCATTCGGTGAATAGCGGCCTTCTCGCGGGCTACAACATGGTGACAAGTGGGCAGGGAGAAGGGATTCAAGTGAGGTACGATCATCAACCGGCGGTGAGAAGCAACCTCGAGGACATTAACGTTCAGTGCGAATCGGTCGGCGAATGCAACAGCGACCTGGAAACTGTTGGCGTCTGGATCGACAGGGACAGGGACGACGAGCTCAAGAATGGAGGGGAGCTTCTTAGCGATGTCAGTTGCATGAGCAAGTACCGAAGGGGCGTCGTGTACTACCTCAACAACAACAAAGTCACGGGCGTCGTGCTTTGGAACTGCTCCGACCTGCTGGAGAGGGCGAGGGACATCATCCGCTTAGCTCCCGATGTCACGGACAAGCGCAAGCTCATTAGGAGCATCCCTCTTGCTCCTGACGGTAAGTTCATCCCCGCTCCCTCACCTCATCCCTCCCTTCCACACCCTAACTTCCCCATCCCCCTCCCCCCACAGACTGGCTCTTTGTGGTAAGGACTAAATCCCGCGAGAACGTTAGGAACCTTGCCACGGAGGATCAGCGGGAATACTTGGTGGAAAGGAAGTTCGAAAAGTCTAACGGGCCGGCGAGGAAGGTTAGGGAGGTCGGTGGTTATTAGGTAAGCTACGCAAATACTCTGCACAAAAACGCATTCATTCATTCAAAAAACCTAAAAAGCCCTTTTATTATGCAATACCTAAAAACAGTGCAGATTTCATGCTAATCAGCGCAGTAAGCACTCACTAACTCATCCTTTTCGATGTTGCCATCACTGTCAAACGACAAGAAACACTCGTCGGCGTCCACGTATGAAGCACTAATTTTCACATTGCCTGCATCTTCAATCTCCTTCACGATGTTGGAGTCCTTCTCAGAGGGAGGGAACACCTGCCAGAAGTTCTTGACTTGGTTGTCCCAGTCGGCAAGAATTTTCTTGCCCTGGGATGACCCAGTAAGCGCAACGTGGCGTTCAACCATAGTCTTCAGCTGCCTCTCACCCGCAGTGGTGGAAACCCGCTGCATCTTCACAATCTCGTGGTTAACCCGGGGCTCCAGCTGTTCATCGGGGTCGAAGAAGTACCCAATACCTCCGGTCATTCCTGCCCCAACGTTCCTGCCCACAGTCCCGAGGACGACTACAACGCCTCCGGTCATGTATTCACAGCAGTGGTCTCCAGTACCTTCGCAGACGGCGTAAGCTCCGGAGTTCCTGACGCAGAAACGCTCCCCCGCTCTTCCATTGGCGTGGAAGTCCCCACCGGTGGCTCCGTACAGGCAAGCGTTCCCGACGATGGAGGATCCGCAGGAGTCGAACTGATGCTCAGTAGGAGGGACGACGGTGAGGGAGCCTCCGTGCATGCCTTTTCCGACGTAATCGTTCGCCTCTCCGGTGACCTTCAGATTGGTGCCGGGGAGGGTGAAGGCGCCGAAAGACTGCCCGGCGGAGCCCTTGAAGTTGACGTTGATCTTGCCCATGAAGCCCTTGTTGCCCCACTTGCGCGCAACGTCACCGCTCAACATGGCTCCAGTCGAGCGGTCGGTATTAACAATATCGTAGTCCATAGAGACCTCTCCAACACCGTCTTGGATAACCTTCTCCGCGTCCTTGCACATCTTGCGGTCGAGGTCTGAGCTGAACTTGTTGATGTGGACGATGGAGTCCTTTTTGACCCCACCTGCGCCCTTCAGCCAAGCCCTGTTTTCTTTCACGTCGGGAACCTCGCCGTAGAGATTGGAGAGGGCGATTCCCTTGGACTTTGCGATGCGATTCATGTTGATCTTGTCCTCGCTTAGCAAGTCGCATCGTCCGATGACGTCGTTGAGAGACTTGTATCCCAAGTGAGCGAGGAGCTCCCTGATCTCCAAGGCGACGTACTGGAAGAACTGGACGACATGCTCGGGGGTGCCTGGGAACTTCTTCCTCAACTCCTCCTTCTGAGACGTGACACCGACGGGGCAGGTGTTCAAGTGGCAGACGCGAGCCATGATGCAGCCCTCGGCGATCATGGCAATCGTCCCAAATCCGAACTCCTCAGCGCCCATGAGAGCCGCCATGAGGACGTCGCGGCCGGTGCGGACTCCTCCGTCGACCCTAAGAGTGACGCGGTCTCTAAGGTTGTTCATGACTAGAGCGCTGTGGGCCTCGGTGAGGCCGAGTTCCCAAGGCCCTCCGGCGTGCTTGATGGAGCTAAGCGGGCTGGCCCCGGTTCCTCCATCTCCTCCGCTGATCTGAATAACGTCGGCTTCAGCCTTGGCAACTCCACACGCCACAGTACCAATACCGATGCAGGAAACAAGCTTCACCGAGACTCCGGCCTTCTCGTTGATGGCGTGAAGGTCGTGAATGAGCTGGGCGAGGTCTTCGATACTGTAAATGTCGTGGTGAGGGGGGGGGGAGATGAGGGTGACGCCCTCCTTGGAAGCACGGAGCTTGGCAATGTACTCGGAGACCTTGGGTCCAGGGAGCTGACCTCCCTCGCCAGGCTTTGCGCCCTGAGCCATCTTGATCTCGAGCTGTTTGGCCGTGACAAGGAACTCGGGGGTAACGCCGAAGCGGCCGGAGGCGATCTGGTGGACGTAGGAGTTGGCAGAGTCTCCGTTCTTGACGCCACGGAGGTGAGGAAATGACTCGGAGATGCCGTCGGGACCAACGTCGTTGATGGTCTTGCCACGGAGGACGTCCTCTCCTCCCTCCCCGCTGTTGCTCTTGCCGCCAATGCGGTTGACCGCGACGGCGAGGGTCTCGTGGGCCTCACGGGAGAGAGCTCCAAGCGACATGGCGCCGGTACAGAAGCGCTTCATTATATCCTCGACAGGCTCAACCTCGTCGATGGAGATGGGGCGGCGGTCGGAGCTGAAGTCGAGAAGGTCGCGAATATTGGCAAGGGTAGCAGAGTTGAGGGAGGCCTTGAAGACCTCGTAGTTGGCGGCGCTGGGCTCCTTGGTGGAATCCTTTCCGGAAGTGGGGTTTGCCTTGGTGTCGAGCCCGATAGTATCGTGGAGGAGCTTCGCAAGGTCAGCAGAGTTGGCGTGGTACTCTCCGAGCTTGGGAACAGGCTTGTAGTATCCGTAGTTCTTGAGCTTGGCAGGGTTCGTACTGGCCTCAGGTCTCATCATGGCGGTCTCGGTGGCAAGCTCGGAGAGGGAAAGGCCTCCGATCCTAGAGGTAGTTCCCTTGAAGCAGGTGTCAATGACCTCGGAACCGAGTCCCATGGCCTCGAAGATCTGCGCTCCGTGGTACGAAGTGAGGAGAGAGATTCCGATCTTGGACAGGATTTTTAACAAGCCGCCCTCGACGGACTTCTTGTAGTTCTCCTGGGCCTCCTCGATGGACATGGTGGGGAGTCTTCCCTTCTCCATCTTCTTCTGAGTGGTCTCTGCGCCCCACCACTGCTTCACGGTCTCGAAAGCAATGTAAGGGTGAACGGCGTGGGCTCCGTAGCCAACGAGCATGGCGAAGTGGTGGGTAGACCAGGCACCTCCGGTCTCGATAACGATCCCGGCGTCCATGCGGATGCCGGCCTCGATGAGGGCGTGGTGGACGGCTCCGACGGCGGCGAGAGGGGGGACGTACGTGGTGGAGCCGACCTCTGCGGCGGAGGAGGGCTTGTCGGACAGGATGATGACCTCAGCGCCAGCGAGCACGGCGGCAATGGCATTGTCGCAGACGTCCTCGATGGCAGTCTGCAAGTAGTCGGGACCCTCGGCAATATCGTAGCGGGTGGAGATGACTTCGTTCTTGAAGCCCCCCTCCTCAGGGGCGGAGTAGGACTTGATCTTGTCCATGTCCTTGCTGGTGAGGACGGGGGAGTCGAGGCGGATGAGGCGGGCGCCCTTCTCGGTGACCTTGTAGATGGAGGCCTTCTTTCCGAGGACCATGTTGAGAGACATTACGACGCCCTCGCGAAGGGGGTCGATGGGCGGGTTGGTGACCTGCAAGGGGTGGGGGTTGGGCGTTAGTGCTTTATATCTGTCGCTTATTATTTCTATAACAACTAGTGTCGTGGTCTTCCATGTCTCATGTCTCCAACGCTCACCTGCGCGAAACGCTGCTTGAAGTAGTTGTAGAGGGGGTGGGGTCGTTCAGAGAGCGCCGCGATGGGTGCGTCGTCCCCCATGCTGTACGTGGTCTCCTTCCCTGTGGACGCCATGTCGTTGATCTGCATGGAGATGTCCTCGAGGCTCCAGCCGAAGGACTCCTGGAGGGAGGTGGCCTCGACGTCGTCGTAGAGACGGGCGGTGTCGTAGGTGGCGTCGCCGAGAAACTTAGCCTTGGCCTTGAGCCACTCTCCGTAGGGGTGGCGGGAGGCGATCTCGGACTTTATTTTGAGGTTGTCCTTCCACTCACCACTGGAGAGGTCGACGTTGATCATCTGCCCGGGCCCCAGGCGTCCCTTCTCAATGATGGTTGCCTCGTCGAGGCCGGGTATGACCCCAGTCTCGGACATCATGTACACGGTTCCGTCCTCGGTCCTGCTGTACCTGGCGGGGCGGAGCCCGTTCCTGTCAAGGGACGCGCCGATGGACTTGCCGTCGCAGAAGACAAGGAGGGCGGGGCCATCCCAGGCCTCGAGAAGGCCTCCGTGGAAGTTGTAGAAGTCCGTGACCTCGGGGTTGTTAGCGAGGGCGGGCTGGGGGGCGGCGGCGGCGAGCGAGAAGCGGTTAGAAGTCATATAATATATTGCAGCGTTCCCTCGTATCATTATTTTTCCTGTCCTCACCTCGTTCTCGTAAGCAGCCGGCACGAGTGCCATGAGCGCGCAGGGTGCCCTTGCTCTCGACTTGCACATGAGCTCGAAGCAGCCGTCGAGGTTGGCCGAGTCGCTCCTGCTCAGGTCGACGAGGGGCTCGAGCGTGTCGGGGACGTCCTGGGTGTTGCACTCCTGGACGATCTTCTCGGTGGAGCCGAAGTCGACGAGGTCGCGAATGTCGCAAGCCCCGTCGGAGGCGCCGCCGCCGAGACCGAGGGAACCAGAGTCCTCGTCTATGTCGAACTCAGAGGCAATGGGGGTTCCCTTGGAGGACTCGCGGGCCTTCATCCAGTTGACGTTGCCGAGCAGGGTGTTGATTTCGCCGTTGTGACCGAGAACCCTCATGGGCTGGGCAAGGGGCCAGCGAGGGGTCGTGTTGGTGGAGAAACGGCGGTGGTAGATGATGAAGGGTGTGGTGTACTTGGGGTTCTGGAGGTCCTTGTAGAACGTATTCAGGACGCAAGACTGGAGCATCGTGGGGGTAGCGAAGGCAAGGCGGGGTGAGAAGGGGAAGGGGGGCAGGGGGGACGTTGTCCACAGTCCTAAGAGCGTGTCGTCGCTTCCCTCCCTTCCCTTACCTGCACCATGCCCTTGTAGACAATCGTCCTGCTGCTGAAGCTCGCGAAGTACGTGTACTGGTTCTCCTCGTCCCATACCAGCCCCCTCCTCCTGAGCTCGACGTCGAACCTCCTCCTGACAAGGTAGAGGGTTCGCTCGAAGCCGTCTCTGTCGTCGTCGTCGACGAGCCTCTCGGGGGCGGCGACGAAGAGCTGCTCCATGTGGGGGCAGGCCCCCCTGGCGTTGGCGCCGAGGACGGAGGGGTCGACTGGGACGGCCCTCCAGCCTAGGAGCTTGAGCTCGTTGTTGCGGAGGACACCCTCAATCACCTCCTTCACCTGTGCCCTCTTGGAAGCGTCCTGGGGAAGGAATACCATACCGACTCCTGGCGCGGAGCACGAATCAGAGCGGTAATCGGTCTCGAAGATATCCCAAGGAATGGCTGTCATTATTCCTGCTCCATCACCGGAGACCCCATCACCACCGCACGCTCCACGGTGCTGAAGGTACAGGAGGGTGTTCGTGGAGGGTGTGAGGGGAGGAGGAGGCGAGGCGGGGTTAGCAAGTTTGATTAAAGGGGTTTGCCACCTGCAGGGAACAACAGTTCCACTCCCCAGCTCGGAAACCTTCCTCACCTCCATGCACGACAAGGCCTCGAGACCCTGCTGTAATACCTTGTTGGTTCCCGTTGGTCCATTACTAGTGTTCGCTATAAATCCAACTCCGCAGCTGTGAGGTTCGTGGGAGGTGGAGAGTGAGAGCGAGGTCGGGGGGCGAATTTGCAACGGGGGGTAAAGGTATACTCACGCGTCTCTCTCGTGACTCAACGCCTTGTGGCCGTCAAATAGCGTCATATCAGACATCTCCATAGATGGAGGATACAATTTGGTTGATTCCTCAGAGAGAGAATGCAGCCCCTTCCCTCGCGCTAAGGCTCCCGAGCTGGTGAGGACTGGGCTGATTGGGGGGAAGGTAAAGCCGCTGGTTGTCACCAGAAGGTTTAGTATTGGAAGAACAGAGAGAGAGAGGCACTTCATTTTAATAAGATGCGTTGTGGGAGTAGTGGCAGAAGTGAAGGCCAAAACGTGGTTCTTCGATTTCGGATTTTCTCCGGACTCCATTCCCAGATTCCCACCAAAGAAATAAAAAATGGTAAGAAGCTATGAGAATGTAATACTATGACAATTTGGACGTTAAATGAAGTTTTAAAACACTACAACCACAATACATATCCACATAACTACTCTGTAGGGCTAAAACAAGCTTCGCGAAAAGATTCCCTCCGGGGTCTGCACCAAAAAGGAAGTTCCTGCATTTTTGCTCTCATTCACTCGCTTTTATAAGTCTAATGGGCCCCTACTTCGAACTGAATATTAACCAACTGGACCCCTACTTCGAATTGAATATTAACTAACCTTATCATCCACAATTTCGGACGCATCCTTAGAGTGAGACCTCAGAACTTAAAGAAGTCACAAACGTGGCTGGTGTAACCCCTGCCACTGGTGCCCCAGTCTTGAAGGAGAAGGTTGTGGACAAGAATGATGAAGAAGAGGACGATATCAGCTTGGGCTCTGAGGATTCTGAGGACGAGGACGAGGATGAGGAGGATTGGGATGATGATGAGGATGATGAGGAGGAGGAGCTGGGAACTGCTGCACTCCTCGGACCTGTCATTGATGATGATCCCAATGACGACGAGTTTGAGCAGGGTGAGGAGGAAGAGGACGAAGAAATCGTTGACGGAGAGGAGGACACCCCCGCTGCAAAGAAACCTCGGACTGAGTGAGTAGGGGCAAAACAACCCAAACAACCCCAACAATAGCCTTCCGTACCCTCCCTCCTCGAACACCATGTTCGGCAATAACAGAGGAGGATTCGTTTCTTAAACAACAACAAGCGACCTCCATCTTTTTCTTCATCCCATTACCATCAGCTCCTCCTCCTCCTCCCCCTCCCCTCCCTGCCCACCTTCCCACTGCTCCCACCCCTTGACCAAATCAAACAACCGTTTTACTTTCCCCCTCTCTCTCTCCCATCCCATCCCCCTCCAGTCCACTCCGCCCCAAGTCCTCTCCCACCACCCCTTCCCCCTCCCCTTGAAGTACTTCGTCCCAACGCTCATTACATAAGCCCCCTCGTTCTTCCACCCCCAGCACCACGCCTTGTAAACCACGTCGTCCAGGCCTTTCTCCATCCCCCAGTCCACCAGCCTCCTCACGAACTCGCTCTCCCCCCTGCTCCCCCCCCAATAATCTCCCTTTAAAAGCTCGTCCATGACCCCTCTGACCACCCCCTCCCCCTCCCCCCTACAATTTCCCGTCCTAATAATGCAAGCCCCGGCCTCGCCCATGGCTGACCTAAGCATCCTCTCCTCACCCCCATCCTCTCTCCCCCTCCACTCCCCCGTGAATTGAGTTATCCAATCCTTGGCCATCCCCCCCTCAGTCTGTCCTTCAATTTTACCCCAGCATATCCCCACAAGTTCCAGCATCTCTATCCTCCCCTTCCCCCCCCCAAGTGCCCCTCTACTAGCCTCCTCAATCCACCCCAGCAGTTCCATCTCCCCAACCCCAACATCTTCTTCATCCTCAATCCAACCCCTAACCCCAACCCTAACCTCCCCCCATCTCCTACAAGCCTCCCATACATTAGTTCCCTCCCTAACCCCTAATTCAAGGCAAGTTTTAAAAACCTCAATGTAAAATTCCGCCGGTCTCTCCCCCCCCCTTTCCCATGTTTGAAAAACATCTTCAAAAACGGAGCTCCTAACAACCGAGCTCATACCCTGTAATGTGGTGTGTAAACATCCTATTAAATCACCTTTGTAAACACTGAGGGAGTAATAGGAGGATAGGATTTTTAAACCCGGAATACCACCACCTCCAAGTGATTGGAGGGATAGGAGGAGTAATCGGAATATACTACCGGAGCATCTTACACCCGAATTTAGAAGATGAGGTTGTAGTAGTACCTCTAGTGATGTTAATATAGTGTCGAGAATGGTGCACATAACAACACCAACATCATCTCCTTCTCCCAAATTCTGCCCCCAACCAGGTTCGTTGGTCCTTATACCAGTGAAGTTAGTAATAGTAACCAGTAATTCAAGCCCCGCCCTTACCTCGTCATCATGTCCGTCTTTCCAACTACTTGTGGTTTGTAGTATGTTGTGTATAGATTTGAATATACTTAATAAGGAGTTATCATTCAAACCTATATTAACAGGTGTTTCACCTATATATTCAGCCGTCGTTATTAACTCGGTCAATGTTATATGTAGTTCAGTTAATAAACCCGTAGAAATAGATGTAAGGTATGTGGTTAACGTTGTGATTATATAAGGGTAATGTGAGATTATTGTTGAAGGGTTTAGACGAATTAATTGGAGGGTTAATTTATCTAAAGGTGAGAGGGATATACACGGTGGTGAATGTGAGAGTAGGATGATTGAGGTGAATGTTGTTAGGTATAGAGAGTAATATGAAGAGGTAGGGGAATGGTGGGGTGAGGTATGGAGAGTTTGAAGGAGGGATAACCACCAGGTGTTAATGTCGAAGTACTTAAGAGGAGAGGAGGAAAGTGAAGTGGTGAGGGTGGTTAATGAGTACTTTAAACATGTCACTGTTAGGAATAAGTCGTGGTGGATATGTGAGGAATATGCAGTAGAGTGGGGTGAGGAGGGGGAGGGGGGGAGAGTGGAGAGGGAAACTAAACGGGAGGACGATAAACGGAGAGCGTAAAGGGGGTAGGTGGAGATGAAATGTTCAGCCTGCTGAAGTGAGGTTGTGTAGCTTGTGGTTGTAAAGGAGTGTGTGGGGTCGCTGTGATTTGGAAGAGGAGTATTTAGAGGGTATATTATAGGTATTGAGTTTGTTGAGGTTGTTTCAAAGGGAGGTATGGTAGCGGAGGCAAGCTCGGCCTCGATGGATAGACTTTGAGACATGTCAATGTCCCTTGATTATGGGATTGATTATGGCCTCGATGATAGGCTTGGAGATATTATATTGATTGTCAAGCTGTTTTGGGGAATATTTTGGCAATTTCGGTAGATTTCCCTTGTAGATCCCTAGTGTTTCCCTTCCTATATTCAGGAGTCACTAAGTGGACTGAAATTGGAGGCCTCCTTCTTTTCTCTCTCTTTTTCTCACTTTTTTGGCTTCTCTTCCCCCAATCTTTGTGCCCTTCTGCTGATCCTCTGCGCGTTACATCATACGTATACACTGATACGTTCATTGTAATTCTATAAATTCCAATTTGGAAACGTCAAGTTGGAAATTGAGTCCACAAATTAAGACTAAAAAAATTAACCCCTCGGTGGCATCTTTGACAAACACATTTACGAAGACATTTACGCTGAGGAAGGGGGCTATGAGTGATCAACTGAGTGATCAACTCATTGATACACAAATGAAAGAGACAACAGACAAGGTGAGAAGAGTGAAGAGCCACAAGGTGAAGAGCCACAAGGTGGAGAGCCACAAGGTGGAGAGAACGTTATTCATATGAAGAGACATTCCACATACACATCCCACATACTTAGTAACCCCCCACCCCACCCCCACCCCCACCCCCACCTTCAGAACCCTCTCCTCCCGAGCTTCCTTGCCCTCCCTGCCCCAAACCCTACAACCCTCTACGTCCTCTCCTCCGGTCTTTCCCCCCACCACTACCTCCCCTTCCCTCCCCCCCCAACATACGGTCCTGATGAAAGAGGCCGTTCTAAGAACCTCAACATAATCCTAGCGTCCAAGTCCCTTCTCTCTGCTCTTCCAAACTGCGGTGGGGAGGAAATAATAGACTGCTCTGGAATGCCGCCGTCAGCACGAATGAGGTAAGTAACAATTGAAACCATCTTCGCTCATCTCATAGCTCCGCTCACCGCCACCCCTCTGCCCACCGCCTCCCCTCCGCTCTTCTTAGCATCTACCAATTAGGTGGTAACGTGATCCTCAACCCCACCGTCTTAGTAACCGACCTTTTAACCTACCTAAACACGTCCTCCTCCTCCTCCTCCCCGACCGTAGGACTAGACGGAAGCTTAGTAACGTCAATAACAGTCCTCGCCTGCGACGTGTTAATGTCACGACCACACTCAAACACTTCCTTCGTACTCATGCTACTCAGAAGGACAAACCCTACAGTCAAGGTCGCTGTGTTCACAGAGGAGCCTAAGTTCGTAGGGAGTAAGATAAAAAGGATTGCACAAGAGGCGGGGGTTAAAAAGGGGGGTGATATATGGGTGGGTCCAAGGTGGAGGGATGAGGTAAAACAATACCTCCGTGACTCCGTCGGTGGTTGCGTTTACGACGAGGACTGGATCGTCAGCAGGTACGACAGCGAGGGACATAAGGAACTTGAGGAAGCGGTTGAGGTACTTGTGGAGGTGGTGTGGGAAGAAGTTAAGAGGACGTTTAAAGGGGTTATGGAGGAGGAAGTTAAACAGGTTGTTACTAATGAAAGGGATGGGAAGATTGGAAGGTGAGAGAGAACTTTGGGAAGAGAAGGGGAGGGAGGGAGTGTTTTGTAAAGTGGAGATGAAGAGATTATTACACAAACCTTTCATTCACTGCCAAGGGTAGGGCACGTACATTAAGCTCGACAACCCCTAACGGT
The DNA here is from genome assembly GCA_030267965.1 of Triparma columacea. Lineage (NCBI taxonomy): Eukaryota > Bolidophyceae > Parmales > Triparmaceae > Triparma > Triparma columacea. Next base: position 52,539 of record BRYA01000074.1, on the reverse strand, counting down.
TATGTTACTACGTCCCCCCTCCCCCCCCCAGCTGCATGGCATTAGGAACCTGGCGTTCCCCTTCTTTCCCTCTCTTCGTACACAACTACATAATCGTGGTTCGATCTACTTACAACTACACATTCGGGGGGGTTAAAAAACTACTCGACCTATTAGGTGCGGTGGCTATGTGGAGGAACTTCGATAACCTTGGGGCGGTGGAATTCTTGAGCTGGGTTGAAAGAGACCTTAGGGAGAGTGATTATGATTGGAGGGGGAATAAAGTGGCGCTGGAAGTTGTGGGGAAAGCTAGAGGGAGGGTTTATGTTGAAGAAAACGGAGAGGTGAGAAGCGCGAGGTGAGACAACGGACGTTATGAAATAAATTAAATACTAACGGAAAAAAGAACCCTTATTCCCTCGACTCTCGAAAATTCATTTAGGTTAAAAGAAAGAGGGATGGGGACGGTAAGATGAGGGTGCTAAAGGAGGTCGTATCGGGGATAAGGGAGACGTGGGAAAGGAGGAAGAATAAGAGGGAGAGACACGTTAAGAAGAACAAGGGAAAGGTTTTCGGGGACGAGTTCGGTGGCGTCGATGTTGTTGTTGTATGCGATGATGAGAACTACGACAAGGTGAGACGACGACGAAACGAAACGGTACAAGATGTAACGGAGAAAGGCAAACTCCGCAAACGAGAGCACAACTCACAGTCAGCTGAAAACCCCTCTCCCCGCAGTGCAAGAACCTCGTTGAGGGGGTGGAGGGTGGTGACAGGGCCTGGCTGCGTTACATTGAGATGAGAACCGAGTCTAGCAGGGGTCGTAAAATGTCCGAGCTTAGCACGCAGGAAAGAATGTGGCAGAGGGAGTCGGGGAGAGTCACAAACAGGATCTACGACAACGGTAACCAAGAGTTCACTCGAAAGGTCAAGTTCGGTGTCCTGACGGACACGGTGCACGGGGGGGAGAGGAGGGAAGACGAGAAGATGGAGGCTTGCGAGGGGACCTGCCCTACGATTTGTGTTATCAAGAGGGCACATATAGGCGGGGGGCTACTTTGGGAACTACTAGATAAGACCCCTCAACATGTGATACTATTCGACTGCCGACTATCCGACGTTAGGGCAACAGAGGTTTACGGAAGAGTCGTGGGAGGGACTGGGAAAAAAGACGGAGTTAAACACCTTATGACTAGAGTGTATACCATATCAAGAGCACCAAGGGTGGGGGGGAGGGATAAGGTACAGAAAGAGAAGGAGGAAGAGGAAGAGGTAAGAACGAGGGGGAGGAAGAGCGGGGGGGGGGGGGGGGGGAGCAAGTGGGAAATTGAAAAGTTTGCGTGCACAGCATTCAGCTCAAGCCTTCTCGCAACCCCCAAAACACAAAACAGGCTTTCGATAAAATCATAGAATTCAAGAAGGACGGGACCGTGGGTGGTGGGGGTGGTAGTAGGGTAACCCAGGAGATGGAGATCGCGCTAGCCCAAGGTGGTAACGGTGTTGGCCAATTCACCGGGAAGGACGGGGCGGCCGTTCCCCTCGCTTACGGGGGGGGAAATTCCACTAGAAAGGGAGGAGGGAGCTTCGCCGTGGATAGGTCGATCGCCGTGGACATTCGGGAGTTCAAGTGCGGCCTGCCCTCGGCTTTGTACGAGAGAGGTATGAGAATTGTTCCGATAACCATGGCTGTCGGGGACTACGTCGTCGCCAAGGAGGTTTGCATAGAAAGGAAGCAGCACGGGAAGGGTAGGAGCGACCTCAGGGGTAGCCTGGGTAACGGCAGGCTGTTGAGCCAGTGCGAGGGCATGGAAAGGTACTACGAGGACGGTATGGTCCTCCTAATCGAGAGGGAAGACGGGGTTGGGGTAGGCACGAGCTACGAGGACATGCACGGGGAGGGGAAACTGGGGGGGGGGAGCATTATAACGAAGATGGCGGTACTGCTTATGAGGTTCCAGAAACTTAGGATCGCGTGGAGCAGGGGACACGAACACAGCGGGGAGATGATCGAGGCTATGAAGAGGGGGAAGGGGGGGGTGGATTTAGAGAAGGCCAAGGAAGCGGGGAGCAATGATGACCTTGACAAGAACCTACTGCACAATGCGGTCGGTAAGGAAGGGGAGGGCCAAGTTGAAAAGGTGAGAATAGACCGCCACTTCAATATATCCGTTCTTAGACTCACTAACGCTGTACGCATTCCTACCTTACTCGTCTTAGGAACCCAACATTGCGGCTCGTAAGATACTTCTGAAGCTGCCTGGAATCACTCCGGCAAACGCAAAGGCGGTCATGAGGGAGGTGCCTAACCTTCGAGCCCTAGCGGGGATGGACAAACCTCAAATGAAGAGGGTGCTAGGGAGCGTTCAGGGGGCGGAGAAACTTTGGAACTTCTTCAATAGGAAAATCGTTGTCGAAGAGGGAGGGGAGGGGAACAAGAAGGGTGGGAAAAAAAAGAGAAGGACGTGATTTTTGGTTTGTGATTTTTGTTTCGTAAAATTTGATTTTCGGATTTAGCATGTGCGTAATGACTCTCTTGTTTCCTTCCTCCGTGCCTTAAGCTCAATTGAGGAGGATCCCTTTAACTTGTTTAATCAGGTCAGCCTTTACAGCCTTGGATGGTGGTTTTCCCCCGTTACTTGTGATGAAGGCCTTCAGCTCGACCACTGTCTTCTTCTTCAGTGCTGCGTCAGACAGCTCAGACCAATCGGCGGAGGAGGGCGCGGCCGCGGCAGCCACCCTCTCTGCGGCTGCCTTGGCTTGAGCGAGTGGGTCGGCAGGAACCGCCGGAGTGGGGGCGACAGGCGAAGGGGCGGGGGCGGGTTCCTTGAAGGCGATCTTAGGGGGCTGTGCGTTGGGGCCGTCGATGCCCTTCAAGGTATCCATGGTTTTAGCGTCGATCAATGGCCTCGCCGCTGCCTTGGCCCTCTTGACTGGGGCCTTGGCAACAGGAGCGGGGGGTGCGGACTCCTTGGACGCTTGGAGGGCGTTAATCTTCCTCTTCATGGCCTCGTTCTCCGACTTTATTTGCTGGAGCTTGGCCTCATTTTCCGCCTGTTCCATCTGCATGAGCATCATCCTTGAATCTTTGAGGGTATCCAGGGGGTTGCCAGGCTTGCCGAGGGGTTTAGGCTTCGATGGAGCGGGGGCAGGAGCGGCAGGAGCAGCCACAGATTCAGTGGCCGCGGCGGGGGTAGGAGCCGGAGCGGGGGGGGTAGCGGGGGGAGGAGGAGTAGCAGGGGCAGTAGCAGTTGCAGTTGCAGGAGCGGAATCCTTGTTGCCTGAAAGGAGCACGAATGATGTGAAGAGTAGGCCGCCGAAGAGATAATTGCTAGTCACGTCGTCCAAACTAGCCATCCAGGACTGGATTTCCAAAAGAGAGAAAGTGCTTGGGAGGGGGGGGAAGTTTGGCATGGGCATACCGGAGCCAGCCACGTCGCCTCCTTCGCCCTTGAAGTTAGCTATGAGTTTCGCGAGTCCCTCGTTGTACCTGGCTGAAGTAGCGTCGGGAATGTTGGGGGACTGGATCGACTTCAAGATGCTTCCCACTGGCTGGTTCATTCCAGCAAAGTTACTTTTGAGCTGTTTTTCGGGAAGCATGGCATGGTGTGGGGGGGGGTGGAGGGGAAGGAGGATTAGGATAGGAAAGTGATGCAACGCGTTGTCAAAACTGCACCAGGAATTCAACCCCCCTCAACCCCCCTCTCACCTTCTCAAACCCCTCACCAGCCTGAGGGCCAGGCTTCAAAGTGCTGAAATCAAGGTTGACATTCGCATTAGATGGGAGAGAAGGCACTTTCGGGAGCTTCACACTGTTGATGGACTCGCCAACGCTAGCAGCAACTCCACTCAAATCAGGAGTCGGAATTACATTCTTTGAAATTTCCTCCACAGCACCAGCAGCGTCGCCTGTTGGGGGGCACACGGTGTCTCCAAATGGATTGCAGATGTCCGAGGCTATCGAAGCGTCGTTAGAACTGATGACACCATGCAGGGGAGCCACTCTGCCTTGTGCGGAGGACACGCTCCGGCTCAAAAATGTGTGCTGGAAGGCGTAAGAGCTACTGAGCAGGGACAATACGGCGAGAAATGAAATATTATTCATTTCTGTCCTCCAATTAAATGACGATGTATCGTGTTTTGGAGAATATTCCTTTGTTGAAATCTTTACGTGTTTTGGCTCCTTTTCTTGGGACTTTCTTTATTGCTTCCTTGAAAACTTTGATCGTCCTTAACTGACTTCGGTCCTTCCCTTCCCCCACTAGTCCGTGCGATGGAGGTCCCCACGCAACAGGCACCTCCGCCCAAGCTTCCCAATGTATACACCCTGTCCTCAAGGCGACCACCGGGGATGAGGCCTGTGGAAGTGGTCCAGGAGAACCCCTCCTGGGCCAAGTTTCGGGACCCCCATACTGGTTTATTTTACTACGCTAGTAAGATGAATGGCGAGGCGACATACGATAGGCCCGCGGCTCTTGAAGCTCAACAGCAACATGATCAAGGGGCGGCAGGCAGCAATGACGGTGTTGCATCGTCCGTGGACCACTTCGAGGGTGTCGTGAATAGCACGGCGAAGCTGGCTCCTGGGCAGGTTCCTGCTTCGCAGAAGATGGGACCTCCCCCACCCTTCTCCACCAAGCCTCTGTCCCCTTCTACCGCCTCCCCATACTCTGCCCCCTCAACCCCCACTGTCGATTTTTACTACAAGTCCATCAAGGAGATTGACATGCCCCTCTTCATCGCCTGTAGGGACGGTCGTCCCGCTCCATTCCTTGACAAGCTAATAGGTGGTAATAACGTTGATGAAATTGAGCTTGAAGATGATGCCTTTGCGGAGGTGAATCGTCAGTGGTGTGCCAAGCGCGACGGGAGCGGCTGGGACGTGTTACCCGAGGACAATGAGGGTAGTAGCACATCCTTCTTCTGGCCGGCGTCCTTGAAGCCCACCACTCACACACGAAACGCGTATGCCGCTGTGCCCGGTGACACTATTCTGCACATTGCGATCAAGCTCAACCGAAGAGATATCCTGGAATGGCTTAGTCAAGTGAGGTTGCTAGATCTCAATGTTGCAAACAGCGAGGGCCTCACTGCGAGTGCCGTCGCAGACGAGATTGGCAAGTCGAACATGTATACCTTTTATTTCGTGTTCCGATAAATGATGCAAGAAACTGTTTGTTTATGAAATGCGAGTACATTTAAGTACGCAACACAACAACACTATTTTCGTCTTTTATATTGGAGCCGTCGTCAAGTTCTTCCTGCTCCTGTCAACATCGTCAAAATTATGTCTGGGGATTTTGACCTCGAAGGTCTTGAGCTCCGATTCCTTGGCGTACTTGTCAAGTTTCGGATCAAGCCACATCTCCCAGTCTCCCGTTGCGGTGCCTTCGTTGAAGACTTCCTTCGCTCTGGGAATGATGCCTCCGTCAATGTCCCTTAGGAGGCTCGTCGCCAGCATCTGCAGGCAGAGTTTTGCATCGGCTGCGTACCCGCCGTTCTCAATTGTGTTGCTTCGCAGCAGCACCCTGTTCTTCCCTCTCAGCTGGGCTCTGCAGTCCATCTCCTTGTTAGACTTGTAAAATGGATCGGTGGACATCTCCTTCAGTGTAAGGTGGTCCATCAGGAAGAACCTCTCCTCCTCTTCGTCAGATGACTCTTCCTTCGGAGGTGGCTTATTCATTTCCTCCGAGGCAACCTGGTCCATAGTGCGTGTCTTTCTCCCTTTCACGCTGTCAAACCTATTCTTCTTCCATTCTCTAGCTCTCTTCCCCGCCTGCATCATTTTTTTATTCCTATTGTAAGCGGCCCTCTGGTCTTCTTGCTCGCTCTCTTTCCTTCTCCTGTACATGCTCCTGACCGCCGTGACGCTGCAACGAGCGCGAGAGAAGAGTTAGATCGGCTATATATAGCGCGTTGTGTGACTCGCACTAA
>BRYA01000074.1:27793-46605 GCA_030267965.1 Triparma columacea | reverse complement strand
CCCCCCCCCCCCCCAACTCCTTCTCACCTGTACTTTTTCCTAACTTCGCTAATCACGCTTTCTGCAAGGGCGATACTCTGCCTCTCGTCGTAGTCGCTATTGTGGTGCTTTTTCAGCTTGGGCTTGTTCATGTGCTCAAGCGTGTAATTTTGCGGAATAGGCTTCAGCGCATTGTAAAAATCTGCGTCGGTGTCGTAACTCTCGTTGTTGTAGGAAACCTTGTCGTGGCCGTACCTGGGCGCTCGATTTGGGGCCTCCAAGGACGGCGAGAGCAGCAACTGCGAAAATGGGAGGGTGAGAAGATTTCACTACTCGGTTGCGTTCGCTGCTCTGACCTCACCTCATTCTGGGCTTCCTCCTGCGACATTCCAAAGACGCCGTCAAAAGTATCCCTCAACTCCATTTGGGAAGGGTTGATAATATCCCCCGTGCTGAATCCCAGTGCTTCGCCAATGTCCCCCAAGTGCTCCCTCGCGTCCCTCCTCCTGTCTGCGGTGTCTGACTTGGCGCTGTTGGCAAAGCCCATGTACAAAGGTGACGAAAAGTTCGCGCTCTTCATCTGGTCTTCTATGTTCAGTTTCCCATTCTCCCCGTAAACGATTCCTATGGACGCGGCCCTGCTGTCCATGGTTTTTCTGTCCATCATCTTCACGTCGTCATAATGAGAGGTTTTGTCCATAAGTTTCCGCGCGTCTTTGACAGTCCTGTCTAAAGGAGTAGCCTGCTTCCACTCGTTGCGCTCCGCGACTCTTCTTGCCAATGATGCGTACTCGTCCCTCTCGCCGGTCCCGAGCCTACCCTTTGACTCAACCTGCGGTCGGGAGTGGCGGTGGCGGCGTGTTGCGCGTACATTAGGATATATATACAGGTCCGCTTGCGTGTGTTTTGTTGGCTCATGGTCCTCACCTTCCTCCGCGTCCTCAGCTGCTGCTTCTCAAACTTTTCCCTAAGGTCTGACACCGCTTGCTCGTCGGCGTCGCCCCCGAGCTCCTCCTTGACCAGGACGTTGAACTCCTCGCGCTTCACATTTTCAGACAGCTTGACCTTGTCATCGACTACAAAGAGCTTCGTGCGATTCAGCCTCCTTGCCTTGGCGAGGAACGAGGAGTGCTTGGCCGCGACTGTGACTGGGTGGTGAGTGTGTCGCTCGTCCGAAGCCATGGTGGAGGCTGGGGGGGGGGGAAGCTGGCAAGGTTCGGGCAGAGAAGAGAGGTTGAGGGTTTGGGTAAATGACGTCACACGGGGGTGAAGTAGTTTTCAGGGGTTTGAGATAACGATAATATGGGTGGTGGTGAGGTTGTTGGAGGCCAGATGAAGGGGTGAGATGCTATGAACCTTTTTTTCTTCAATCCAGATCAACAGCTCGAATTAATTCCGGATGAGAGATATTTTGGTCTGTTAAATTTGAATATTGATTACGCCGACATGTCGGGTGGGGACGATGGTGATAATAACTTGAAGACAAAGCTCCTGGACGTGAATGCCTCGGAGGAGGTGTTTGAAGAAGGTGGTATGGGCCTTGAGGATGGTGGTACCGATGGTGAATCCTTTGATACATTAACTCTCACTACGAATTCGAACACAGCGAAGGACAGAATTTCGCTGGTGAAGTCGGAAGAGTGTCAAGCACACCTCAATTACCTGCCGTTCTGGAGGAAGCCCGTCGCGAGGCAGTATTGGGTCAAGACAGACTATGGGTTCGTCTCAAGGTGAGAGAGGTGTGAGGAAACCTAACACATCATTGCGCCTCACTAACGATCTTCCCGCCTGCACACCCCAAGTCTAAGCATCAACAAGGAGAACAGGGCAGCAACCCCGGCGGACCTCGTGTTTGACCTAGTATTTGTCGTGTTGTTGAACCGCCTCGGTCGTGCCTTGCGTGCTGAGCTGAACAACGATGTTCGCAATGTTCTTCGTCGTTAACCTCATATCTATGTCTTTCGTCGGGGTGTCGGCCGAGCAGTGTGGGTCAGCCTCGCTTAGGCAGGAGTGCGGGGACTTTGCTTGGAGCATTGCGTTGAACAGATTCGTCCTGATACTCATGTCTTCCTACGCCGTCTACCACAACTGGCAGTACAAAAACCAGTTCCTTTCGTACATTATCCCTGATATCCTGGTGACGCTGCTGTGGATTTTGGTCGGAGAGGAGTGCCCCATAAACTCCTGCTGGACCCCCTTCATCGTGTTCTGGTGGAGCGCCATCTTCGTCGACTTCTTCAAGGCGCTCATGCCCCTGTGGTGGTTCAGGCTCAAGCTCATCAAATGCCGGACGGAGCTGATGGCTTTCAACCTACCTTTACTCGTTGAGAGATACGAGCTCTTTGTTATTATCAGCATCGGAGAGGTGGTGGCTGCGAGCCTCGCCTCCGAGAGTGTTTCGAGTGAGGGGGCTGAGGACGACGACCATCACAGGTTCCTCGAGGTGAGAAGATGTTTTGTGTTCAGAGTGTGTCGTTCCCTCGCCCCTCGCTCACCCGCTCGCGTCACGCAGGACGGCGATGCCATAAACTTCGACAAGGATACTTACCTCCTCGTGGCTCTCATAGTCCTCGAGGCCGCTCTAATCAAACTCGCCTATTTTGACGTCGCGGAACACCCATGCCCGACGGGCAAGAACAGGTCAAAGAGGCGACACGCCCTGGCAAGGAACGCCAAGACAGGGGTGGCGTGGGTCATGCTGTACTTGCCCCTAAACGCGGCGATTGTTATCTTCGGGAGTATTATGGAGGTACGAGCAAAGCGAAGAGGAGTATATGCAAACAAACAGTCATCTAACACCTGATACGCCACTCCTCAGCCCCTCAAGCTCCACGGGGAGTTCAGCCAGGTCACTGCCAACAGTCTCTCCTTCTGCCTTGGTATAATCGTCGTAATAATCGCTCTCTTCGACATCCTCCACGGAGGTGGTGGTTCCCAGAGGAGGGCTGTGAGCAAGCAGTCGAGGACGGTGTTCAAGGCTGCCCTCGTGATCATATTTGCGGCGCTGCCGTTCGCGACGGACTGGAACAAGAGCCCCCTGGGATTTGTGGCTTGCTGCAACGTCGTTACGTTAATAGAAGGTGAGGGTGGGGGAGGAGGAAAAACGAAGGAAAGGAGGCGTCGGTCTTCAACTTCGCATGTGTTGCCCCATATACGTCTTCACATCCTCACTCCTCCCCCCCCCCCACATACACACACGTTAATATAGTCGCGTTCACGTTCTACAGTTTCAGGCCTATGTCAGACAAGCAAAAACCTAAGAAAAGGGAGGGGATAGAAAGCCTATTGAGGGGAGACAGCGGGAGCACGGATTAGATGTGGGGAGGGAGGAATAATAACACACAAATTGGTATTTGACCATGTAATAATGCATCCCAGAGTTGCCTGTATATTTTTCCGTGTTCCTAATACGTAAAAGCTTCTTACCAACTTGATTCTTACAATTAATTACCCCCCCCCCCCCCTCATCTCCCCTCCCCCCCCTCATATCTCCCCCCTCCCCCCCTCCTCTTTATCCATGTCGTCGATCCATATTTCCCTCGCCTCTTCACCCTTCCCTAAAACCCTTTCTCCCCCTTCCCCTACCATGCCCATAACCTTCGCCCATTCTTCCACTTGACCGGGTACAAGTTCCATAATTTCTCCCCCGTCCCATTCCCCCCCCTTCCCCCCCCTTCCCATCTTCGTTAGTTTGATGCCCGTCCCTTCCACTTCTTTTTCAAGTTCCTTGAATTCCCCCTCCCCAACCCCAACGATTACGATCGACATGTTACTCCCCTCCGTCATGGCCCTCATAGCTTCAACTTCACCTTTAACATCCTCCGGTTCACCTTCTGTAATAACCGCCATAACAACGTAAGCTTTCCCCTCCATGCTTTCTGCCGTCATAAGAGCCGTCCCCGCAGCTTCTGAGAATGCCCCTTTCCCCCCGCTCATAATGACCCCTCCCCTAATCAGCTCATCAACCGCTAATCGCACCCCCCTCCAACCGCCCTTAACGCCCCCCTCCTCCCCTATCGGGAAGCACTGATCGACGGTAGCTGGCACACCCCTCTTGGCCCCGAACCCGAACGCCATCGTTCCCCCCCCTTCCTCAGATGCGCAGAAGGGATCCATCCCTCTACCCACGGCCTCGATGCACCTCGCGTACGCGGAGGATAAGGGGGGGTGAAGGGAGTGCAGCGATTTGGAGGATCTAGGGTCTCCGTTCTTTGACGTGAAGGATATTGCGTAGGCTGGGGTTATCGTTATGTGAGGTAGGAGAGAGTAGAAGAGGGAGGAGGGGGGTTGGGGGGGGGGGAGAGAAGGAGAAGGAGGGGACAAGGGGGGTGCGGAGGGGGTGGGATTGACTGGTGGGGAGGGAAGATGAGGTGTTCGGTAGCTCGGTTTGCTGGAGGTGTTTGAGGTTGTCTCGGTAGTCGTTTCACGGATTCGACCTATCCTGATTCTACCGACGTCCTTACCCTTCCTGTTACGAAGGGTTCCCTCCATACCTTCCCTCATGGTGTGGAAGGGTATAGGCTCAGTCTCTCCCATCTCCTTATTCGGACCCTTGGGTACGTAGTCCTCAACCTTGAATCTAACACGTCGGGAAGGGTCGTTATTATGAAGCATGGATCCCGACATCCTAACCGCCTCAAAGTTCGGGTTCAGGGTGTTCTGAAGGGGGGAGGAGGAGTACACGGTAACCCACTTTGGGGGGGAGTTCACAGAGCTGACAACCTCACGCTGGATGGAGAAGAAGGGGTCAGAGGTACCGAGGAAACCGGCGACGTTCTTCAGATTTAGGCAGGAGACTTCGAAGGCTAAGAGGCGTGGAAGGAGGGGGGGGTTAGTCTTAAACCATTCGGCGGTCGGTGGGTTGGGAGCAGACATGATGGGCCTCCTCCTTTTTGCATACTCCCCTCCCCCCCCCCTCCTCTCCTCTAAGCCTCACCTACTTCTGCATCTCCCCCTTCCCTCTGTATTTCCGCCGTTGCGAATACCGCCCCCCCCCTCCTTAGTCTCTTCCCCGTGACTCCTCCCATCCTTATCATCCTAGCCACGTCGAAGCTGGCTGTACCCATACCCTTGTGCTTCCTAAGGTCCAGGAAATCCTCCCCGCTAATACAGTCGTAGACAGCTACTGTAATTAGGGTTGAAGCACCGAACGTGAAGGGCAAGGTGAAGACCTCCTGCCAGGAAGGGTTGAGCGTGTTTTTGATCACTGAGGTTCTACCATACTCACGGTAACAACCGGAGGAATCTTGGAGAAGGATGACAGCAAAGGGGTCTGAGACACCACGACCGATCCCTGCGACATTTTTGAGGTTGTTGGCGTAGAGGGAGAGCTGGATTTGTGTTCCTGTTGTCGCCTTTGAGAGTTGTGAGAGTTGTGAGAGTTGTTGTGCCATTTTGAGAGAGACGGTGGGGTGGGACGATTTGAGGGGCTAATATGCACAATAGAGGGGTATTTTTGTTGGTTTTGGTGTTATGTTGTGTTTGTAGATGATCGTAGATGATTGTGAATGATTGTAGATATGGTTGTAGATGATTACAGATATGTTTAGTGTTTTCTAATTTGTGGGACATTTGTGGGACTCAAAATATGGATTTCAGCATTTGGGCTTGTGGGGCAGCTCAAAAGGAATAATACAGTGTGAGGTGAAGAAGTTTTTTTGGTCCCCAGTAAGAGAATATATTAGGAAAGCGCCGCTGAAAAAAATTGAACGATTCAACAACAAAGATTTACAGAAATTCCAGAATTACTCTCCACAAAACTTTCGGGATCTTCTCACGTGTCGGAGTTGCCCTTAGCGCCGGGGCTTCAACTCCGTCCATTCCACTGGGTTGATTCTCCACGTGGTCCCAGGTTCCCTTGAGGCACAGAAGAGCGTTGACGCGTTCGATCACAGCGACATTGCGGTGCCACCTGTAATGGAGGAGGTCCGAGACAGTCGGCATGTTTTTATCAGCAGCGGCAGCTATAAGGGCAGTGCAGTCTGAGAAGCAGTCTTCACCGATGTAAATGGTAGGAGATAGAATGAGTTTCGTCAGGGCGGAGCAATCCCCTAAGGCGCCATGGCCAATCGTTGTCACCGAGTCCGGGATTGTGATGGCCGTGAGGGAGGAGCATCCTTCGAAGGCGTAATCGCCAATTGTTGTCACTCCATCCGGGATGGTGATGGCTGTGAGGGAGGAGCATCCTTCGAAGGCGTAATCGCCAATTGTTGTCACTGATTCCGGGATTATGATGGCCGTGAGGGAGGAGCATCCCCTGAAGGTGTGATCGTCAATCATCGTCACTCCATCTGGGATTATGATGGCCGTGAGGGAGAAGCATCCCCTGAAGGTGTGATCGTCAATCATCGTCACTCCATCTGGGATGGTGATGGCCGTGAGGGAGGAGCATCCAGAGAAGGCATAATTGCCAACCGTGGTCACTGAGTCCGGAATCGTGATGGCTGTGAGGGAGGAGCACCCGTGGAAGGCGCGTTTGCCAATCGTTGACACTCCATCTGGGATGGTGATGGCCGTGAGGGAGTTGCATCTGTAGAAGGCGCCATCGCCAATTATCGTCACTCCGTCTGGGATTATGATGGCCGTGAGGGAGGAGCATGCCCAGAAGGCGCGTTTGCCAATCGTTGTCACTCCGTCTGGGATTGTGATGGCCGTGAGGGAGTGGCATCCGAAGAAGGTCTGATAGCCAATCGTTGTCACTCCGTCCGGGATGGTGATGGCTGTGAGGGAGTCGCATCCGAGGAAGGCGTGTTCGCCAATCGTTGTCACTGAGTCTGGGATGGTGATGGCCGTGAGGGAGGAGCATCCCTCGAAGGCGCCATTGCCAATTGTCGTCACTCCATCTGGGATGGAAACGGCCGTGAGGGAGGAGCATCCCCTAAAGGTTTCATTGGCAATCGACGTCACTCCTTCTACAAAAGTCACTTCTGTGAGGTCACTATTGTCTCTGAAGCTCCCTGTCTCGTCTGTGCCATAGTATACTACTGTTTGGGGCATTTTGGGGAAGGGGAGAGTCCCGGGGTTGAGAGGATCTTTTCACCCGTATTTTCAGTAACAGTTGAAAGCCTAAACTATTTTAAACTGATTCTCTACGAGTTCCTACATTATTGACGGGAATCAGGAGGGTTAGTGAGGTGTGATTGACAAAGAACAAGGGAGAGGGATTGTGAGACCCTCAAGGATTCGTCATTGTGGCGTCAATGGCGGTTCTCTACCCCATAGCAACCCCAATATGGCACTAATAACATCGAAAATATGGCCGAAAGTAGTATTATCTCCTCTATGAGACTAATAATCCAACCAATGTCCACTCAGTCAGTCGACCATGATTGAAGAGGGGAAATAACTTGGTTCCTTGACGTGAATAGGAGACTAAAATCATCGAGAGGACAGAATACAACTGGTTAAAGCCTTAACAAGAGTCATCATTGTCATTGTTGTCCGACTTACCTCTATTTTGATAGATTTATTTATTGCCCCTATTTCTCCCTCCACTGAGGGTGGGTTTGTTCAGACATGTGTGTTTATTCCCAAAAACTACGATTTACACAGCTCTCATCCGATTCAGAGGAGAGGGGGGTGTTGAAGTACGCGGTTTGTTTTGAAGAATTAAAGTTGACGCCCTTAAACATTTCTATTTTTTCACCCAACAAACTTTAGTTCAGACAGCCTTAAATCCAACTAATCAAGCGCAAAGAGTTTAATCGTATAATCATGTAGTATTATGACCCAAGCGCAAAGAGTTAGAGAAACTCCAGAATTACTCTCCACAATTCATCCGGCAGCTTCTCACGTGTTGCGGTTAACCTAAGCGCGGGAGCTTCAACTCCGCCAATTTGCATCTGCTCTAGACTACCCTCCAGTCCACTGGGTTGATTCTCCGCGTGATCCCAGGTTCCCTTGAGGCACAGAAGAGCGTTGACGCGTTCGATCACAGCGACATTGCGGTTCCACCTGTAATGGAGGAGGTCAGAGACAGTCGGCATGTTTTGATCTTTAGCGGCAGTGATTAGGGCGGTGCACTCCAAGAAGCAGTCTTCTCCGATGGGGACAGCAGGAGATAGACTGAGTTTCGCCAGAGCCGAGCATTCCCTGAAGGCTTCATCGCCAATCGACGTCACTCCGTCCGGGATGGTGATGTCTGTGAGGGAGGAGCATTCGAAGAAGGCGCACTCGCCAATTGTTGTCACTGAGTCCGGAATTGTGATGAACATGAGGGAGGAGCATCCGTAGAAGGCGACTTCGCCAATGATCGTCACTCCGTCCGGGATGGCGATGGCTGTGAGGGAGGAGCATCCTGCGAAGACGCGTTCGCCAATCGTTGTCACTCCGTCCGGGATGGTGAAGGCCGTGAGAGAGGAGCATCCGTCGAAGGCCCAGTTGTCAATTGTCGTCACTCCAATTGGGATGGTGATGGCCATGAGGGAGGAGCATCCTGCGAAGGCGAGTTCGCCAATCATTGTCACTCCGTCCGGGATGGTGATGGCCATGAGGGAGGAGCATCCCAAGAAGGTTTGAACGCCAATTGTCGTCACTCTGTCCGGGATGGTGATGGCCATGAGGGAGGAGCATCCGTGGAAGGCGTAATTGTCAATCATCGTCACTCCATCCGGGATGGTGATGGCCGTGAGAGAGGAGCAATGAGAGAAAGCGCCATCGCCAATTGTAGTCACTCCGTCCGGGATGGGGATTGCCGTGAGAGAGGAGCATCCAGAAAATGCGCCACCGCCAATTGTCGTCACTCCGTCCGGGATGGTGATGGCCGTGAGGGAGGAGCATCCAGAGAAGGCGCCATTGCTAATTGTCGTCACTCCAATTGGGATGGTGATGGCCGTGAGGGAGGAGCATCCGTGGAAGGCGCCCTCGCCAATTGTCGTCACTCCATCTGGGATGGTGATGGCCGTGAGGGAGGAGCATCCAGAGAAGGCTTCATAGCCAATTGTGGTCACTCCGTCAGGGATGGTGATGGCTGTGAGGGAGGAGCATCCATAGAAGGCGTAATCACCAATCGTTGTCACTCCGTCCGGGAGGGTGATGGCCGCGAGGGAGGAGCATCCGTAGAAGGTTTCATCGCGAATCATCGACACTCCCTTCGGGATGGTGATGGCTGTGAGGGAGGAGCAGTCACAGAAGGCGTGTTCGCCAATCGTTGTCACTGAGTCCGGGATGGTGATGGCCTTGAGGGAGGAGCATCCCCTGAAAGCTTCATCGGCAATCGACGTCACTCCTTGTGCAAAAGTCACTTCTGTGAGTTCATGATTGCCTGCGAAGCTCTCTGTTCCAGAGTATACTGCTGTTTTGGGAAGGGGAGAGTACCCATCATCTGGGTCGTCGTAGTCATCACCATAGTCATCGCCATGAGAAAAGTCTAATTCACTCATAGTACCAACCCTAACAGGATAGAAAGGATCTTTTATACCGTCCTTCCTTTCGGCACAAAGAGAGGACTGTTATTTACTTATTAGTAACGTTTACAACTATTCTTTACAAATGAAGTGCTAATTCAGTAGACTTTGAACACCCACGTATGAACAAAGAATGGAAAAAGATGAAACAAGTGGCTTAATTAAGTGTTCTTTAGGATTCCTCTTCCTTTTCAAAAGAAAGAAGGATCCAGAGGGAAAAGAGAAAGTAATTGGAAATTGGGCGAAAAGGGGTGGGAGTGGAGCTCAACCTGCACGGAAACGAAATAGGCAGCTCGGATTGCGCGGCGATATGCGAGGCGCTGAAGGGCAACGAGATTGTGAAGGACCTTCGAATCAGCGAACACCCCAACGGGAGGAAACGGAGGCTGCGCCCTCCGGAGACGATGGTAGATCAACGGATCCCTCCAGCGCCTCGACTGCGGCAGCTGCGACCTCACGACCGACAATGTCATCGCCATCATGAGCGTCATGAGGAAGAACGAGCTGATCGAGAAGCTGAGCGTATTCAACTGAAAACAAAGGTATTTTAAGGAGTGTTCTGTATTTTAAATAGCAATCGTTTTCATTCTTCCTTTTTAACCCCTCCTTCCACTTTCACCCTTTTGGCAGGAGAAACGACTGCCACCTCCCTTCTCCTCCCCCTCCCCCCCAAATGTTTTAAAACCTCTAGTTCCCTCCACTCTGGCGTCCACCCTTCTCCCCAAGTGACCTCCGCCTCCTCCATGTCCCTCGAGACGCGGAGGTTTGTGAGGGTGCCCACGTAGGACCCGGAGCCCACTGTTACCTTGTCGTCGAGCTTGAAGGTTTGACCGTCGGAGCGGGTTAAGCTTGCTGGTGCGCTGTGTGTGCCGTCGACCCTGACTTGAGCGCCTGCTTCTATTATTTGAGATACTTCTTCCATTTTGCATCCTTCTCTTTTGATGATACTATGCGCGCTACCCGATCCTCCTACACCACCTGCTGTCGATTCACCCTTATTCTCTGATGTTGTTGTTGTTGTTGTTGTCGTTGTCGTTGTCGATGGCGGCGGTGGTTCTTGTTGTTGAAGTTGTTGCTGTTTTAGCAGCTCGTCGATTTCCTCTTCTTCATCGTCTTCATCGTCTACTTGGACTTCATTTTCTTCAACCTGTATCCCACCGTCTTCTTCGCCTGCATTTTCCTCCCCATCATCTACTTCAAACAGCGCTCTCACCTCCGGAAGGTACAGCTTATTAAAGTCTATAGACCCTTTCCTTGACTTCTCCAGCCTCTCCTTCTGATCCTCGGGGGACTCATCTTTAATGTGAGTCATCCCCCATTTCGCGCCATGTTCAGACTCAAATGCAGAAGGACCGGCCATGAAGTAACTAACTAGAATCGTTATTATCTTTGATAAGTCTCCGCCGTGATTCTGTAAGAGTTCTGTCCTTTTCGGTCTTTTACTATTTTTCACAGTTCGTTCAACTATGAGGGTATCTAGGCCAGTATCGGTAATCTTATCAGCGTAAGTTTCTTTCGTGGCGTCGTATGTATTGCTTGCGATTTTCCAGTCAGCTTTGTGGCCAGAGACCATCCCGGGGATACAGATTGCAGTCGCGCCGACTGACATTGTTATTTTGGTGGGTTGCCCCTCTCTCTCTCTCTCCCTTGCCTTTTTTTCGTTGTTTGAGGTTACGGAGGAAAATATTGGATTGTGTGTAAGGCAACCTATTACAGGAGGATCTCTTGGGAATGTTGTGGCCTTGGCGCTACCCTTGCCTTGACCGTTCAGGAGAAACCAAAAGAAGAATTCACCGTCCTTGGCCCAACCTTCTGTTGGAGTGACACGAACGAAGATGTGATCCAGGCGAACAGGGTGAGGGAGAACGCTTATCTCTTTGGCCCTCTCTTGCCTCTCCTTACACCTCCTCACGGCCTCCTCCTTCTCCTTCCTAACCTCGTCATCGGCCAATTCACCAAGAGCCTCCAATGCCTCCTCGGCCTCCGCTAATGCGACTGCCGCTCTTTTTTTTTGAAAGTGTCGTATGGTCTTCTTGACGATGGTTTTGAGACTAAGATTGCCCCGGAAGTGCTCCCCATCGGACTTCAATGGATGGAGGGGGATACTGGTAGGGGAGAGATCGAAAGTGCACTTTCGCATAAGTTTAGTTACGACTTGACGTACAGCGATAGAAATCAATGTTTTTCACGGGCCAAGTAAGTAAGAAAGTAAGAAATGGTCCAGACCAGGTCAGGTCTGGACCATGGATATTGAATGGACCCGGACCATTGGTGTTTTATGGGTCAGTGGGTTGGGTCAGAGGTTGGGTTAAAACACACGGATGTACCAGGAGATTGATTTTTCTTGTCATACGTAATAAATTAAGTTCTTTTCGCTCCTGAGAAATTAATTGTAAATAAATCGGGCGGAATGAGATTCATCATTTAAGTGAGGAATACAGTAAGTGAAAGAGATTCAACAACAAAGAGAGTTTACAGAAATTCCAGAATAACTCTCCACAAAACTTTCGGGATCTTCTCACGTGTCTCAGTTACCCTTAGCGCTGGTGCTTCAACTCCGTCAGTTCGCTTCCGCTTTCTAGCCGATCTCCTGGGTGGATTCTCCACGTGATCCCAGGTTCCCTTGAGGCACAGAAGAGCGTTGACGCGTTCGATCACAGCTACATTGCGGTGCCACCTATAATGGAGAAGGTCAGAGACAGTCGGCATGTTTTTATCAGCAGCGGCAGCGATTAGGGCAGTGCAGTTCTCGAAGCAGTCTTCACCGATGGAGACAGCAGGAGATAGAATGAGTTTCGTCAGGGCGGAGCAATTTCTGAAGGCACGTTCGCCAATTGTCGTCACTGAGTCCGGGATTGTGATGGCCGTGAGGGCGGAGCATCCCTGGAAGGCGCATTTGTCAATCGTTGTCACTGAGTCCGGGATGGTCATGGCCGTGAGGGAGGAGCAATCCATGAAGGTGGAACTGCCAATTGTCGTCACTCCGTCTGAGATTGTGATGGCCGTGAGGGAGGGGCATTCGTAGAAGGCGCCCTCGCCAATCATCGTCACTGAGTCCGGGATGGTGATGGCCGTGAGGGAGGAGCATCCCTCGAAGGCGCCCTCGCCAATTATCATCACTCCGTCCGGGATGGTGATGGCCGTGAGGGAGGAGCATTCGCAGAAGGCTTCATCGCCAATTGTCGTCACTGAGTCCGGGATGGTGATGGCCGTGAGGGAGGAGCATCCTTGAAAGGCATATTCGCCAATCTCCGTCACTCCGTGTGGGATTGTGATGGCCGTGAGGGAGGAACATTCATAGAAGGCGCATTCGCCAATAGTCGTCGCCCCGACCGGGATTGTGATGGCCGTGAGGGAAGAGCATTTGTAGAAGGCATAATCACCAATCGTTGTCACTCCGTCCGGGATGGTGATGGCCGTGAGGGAGGAGCATTCGTGGAAGGCCCATTGACCAATCGACGTCACTCCGTCCGGGATGGTGATGGCCGTGAGGGAGGAACATTCATAGAAGGCGCATTCGCCAATTGTCGTCACTCCGTCCGGGATTGTGATGGCCGTGAGGGAGGAGCATCCGCAGAAGGCGCCATTGCTAATGTATGTCACTCCGTCCGGGATGGTGATGGCCGTGAGGGAGGAGCATTCCTGGAAGGCGCGTTCGCCAATCGTTGTCACTCCGTCCGGGATTGTGATGGCCGTGAGGGAAGAGCATTTGTAGAAGGCATAAGTGCCAATTATTGTCACTCCATCCGGGATTGTGATGGCCGTGAGGGAGGAGCATCCGAAGAAGGCGTGACTGCGAATTATTGTCACTCCGTCAGGAATGGTGATGGCCGTGAGGGAGGAGCAATCTCTGAAGGCTTCACTGCCAATCCACGTCACTGAGTCCGGAATTGTGATGAACATGAGGGAGGAGCATCCTCTGAAGGCGCCAGCTGCAATAGACGTTACTCCCTGTGCGATAGTCACCTCTGTGATCTCCTCATTGCCAGAGAAGCTCTCTATACCAGAGTACACTGCTGCTTCGGGCATTTTGGGGAAGGATGAAAGTGGTGCCCTGATGGTGCTTGAGCTAGGGTATAGCGTAGATCAGGAAGTATTTGGCGAATAATTTGTGTAGCTTGCTTGAAAAGTTAATAATCGTTATAATACAGCCTATGATATACTTTTTAGTTTTGTGCCACATGAAAGCCCAAATCGTCCCTCCAGACTGAAATAATCCCACCATCTTTGTCCATCCCTTTCTCTTTTGTTAACCCATCCCATAGTATCATACTTTCGTGCTTCTGTATCATTACAGAAGCTTGATGCCGATCCTGTTAATTCTGGTCGACTCATATTGATGGTAAAAAAACTGGAGAGAAAAAGGAAAGAAGGAGGAGGAGAGAATAAAAAATGGAACAATTCACATTACATTCACAACAATTAAGACTTCACAGAAATTCCAGAATTACTCTCCACAAAACTTTCGGGATCTTCTCACGTGTCTCAGTTACCCTTAGCGCTGGTGCTTCAACTCCGTCAGTTCGCTTCCGCTTTCTAGCCGATCTCCTGGGTGGATTCTCCACGTGATCCCAGGTTCCCTTGAGGCACAGTAGAGCGGTGACGCGTTCCATCACAGCGGGCTTGCGGTGCCACCTGTAATGGAGGAGGTCTGAGACAGTCGGCATATTTTTATCAGCAGCGGCAGCGATTAGGGCAGTGCAGTTCTCGAAGCAGTCTACACCGATGGAAACGGCAGGAGATAGAATGAGTTTCGTCAGGGCGAAGCAATCTCTAAAGGCTAAGTGGCCAATCTCCGTCACTGAGTCCGGGATTGTGATAGATGCGAGGGAGGAGCATCCTTGGAAGGCGCCAAAGTCAATCGTCATCACTCCGTCCGGGATGGTGATGGCCGTAAGAGAGGAGCATCCGTGGAAGGCGCCCTCGCAAATCGTCGTCACTCCCTCCGGGATGGTGATGGCCGTGAGGGAGGAGCATTGGTTGAAGGCGCCATAGCCAATCGTCGTTACTCCGTCCGGGATGACGACGGCCGTGAGGGAAGAGCATCCGTAGAAGGCGCCATTGCCAATAGTCGTCAAACCGTCCGGGATGGTGATGGCTGCGAGAGAGGAGCATTTGTTGAAGGTGTAATCGCCAATTGTCGTCACTCCGTCCGGAATTATGATGGCCATGAGGGAGGAGCATTCCCTGAAGGCGCCACTACCAATAGTCGTCGCCCCGACCGGGATTGTGATGGCCGTGAGGGAGGAGCATCCGAAAAAGGCGTGACTGCCAATCATCGTCACTCCATCTGGGATGGTGATGGCCGTGAGGGAGGAGCAGTCGCAAAAGGCTTTACTGTCAATCTCCTTCACTGAGTCCGGGATGGTGATGGCCGTGAGGGAGGAGCATCCTTGGAAGGCTTGATTGTCAATCATCGTCACTCCGTCCGGGATGGTGATGGCCGTGAGGGAGGAGCATTCGTAGAAGGCGCCATCGCCAATCGACGTCACTCCGTCCGGGATGGTGATGGCCGTCAGGGAGGAGCATCCTAGGAAGGTGCTTTGGCCAATTGTCGTCACTCCGTCCGGGATTGTGATGGCCGTGAGGGAGGAGCATCCGCAGAAGGCGCCATTGCTAATGTATGTCACTCCGTCCGGGATTGTGATGGCCGTGAGGGAGGAGCATTCGTGGAAGGCGCGTTCGCCAATCGTTGTCACTCCGTCCGGAATTATGATGGCCGTGAGGGAGGAGCATTCCTTGAAGGCGCCACCACCAATAGTCGTCGCCCCGACCGGGATTGTGATGGCCGTGAGGGAAGAGCATTTGTAGAAGGCATAAGTGCCAATCCTCGTCACTCCATCCGGAATGGTGATGGCCGTGAGGGAGGAGCATCCGTAGAAGACGCGTTCGCCAATCGTTGTCAATCCGTCCGGGATGATGATTGCCGTGAGGGAGGAACATTCGTAGAAGGCTCTATTGTCAATCTCCGTCACTGAGTCCGGGATTGTGATGGCTGTGAGGGAGGAGCATTCCTGGAAGGCGCGTTCGCCAATCGTTGTCACTCCATCCGGGATGGTGATGGCAGTGAGGGAGGAGCATTCCCAGAAGGCGCGTTCGCCAATCGTTGTCACTCCATCTGGGATTGTGATGGCCGTGAGGGAGGAGCATCCAGAGAAGGCGCCATGGCCAATCGTTGTCACTGAGTCCGGGATGGTGATGGACGTGAGGGAGGAGCATCTGTAGAAAGCATATACGCCAATCTTCGTCACTCCGTCCGGGATGGTGATGGCCGTGAGGGAGGAGCATCCGTAGAAGGCATATTCGCCAATCTTCGTCACTCTGTCTGGAATTGTGATGAACATGAGGGAAGAGCATCCTTTGAAGGCGCCAGTTGCAATGGACGTTACTCCCTGTGCGATAGTCACCTCTGTGATCTCCTCATTGCCAGAGAAATTCTCTTTACCAGAGTACACAACTGCGGGCATTTGGAGAAAGTGGTGCCCTGACAGTGCTTGAGCTAGGCTTTGATAGTGCTTGAGCGTAGATCAGGAAGTTTTTGGTGAATAATTTGCGTAGCTCGCTTGAAAAGTTAATAATCGTTATAATACAGCCAATGATACACTTTTTAGTTTTGTTGCCAAATCTTCCCTCCATCCGGACTCCAGACTGAAATAATCCCTCCCTCTTTGTCCATCCCTCCTTTGTTTACCCATCTCATAGTATCATACTTTC
Organism: Triparma columacea; assembly: GCA_030267965.1. Classification (NCBI taxonomy): domain Eukaryota; class Bolidophyceae; order Parmales; family Triparmaceae; genus Triparma; species Triparma columacea. Next base: position 30,508 of record BRYA01000074.1, on the reverse strand, counting down.
GTGCTTCTGTATCATTACAGAAGTTTGATGCCGATCCTGTTAATTCTGGTCGACTCATATTGATGGTCAAAAAAAGGAGAGAAAAAGATGGAGGAAAGAAGGAGGAGGAGAGAATAAAAAATGGAACAATTCACATTACATTCACAACAATTAAGACTTCACAGAAATTCCAGAATTACTCTCCACAAAACTTTCGGGATCTTCTCACGTGTCTCAGTTGCCCTTAGCGCTGGTGCTTCAACTCCGTCAGTTCGCTTCCGCTTTCTAGCCGATCTCCTTGGTGGATTCTCCACGTGATCCCAGGTTCCCTTGAGGCACAGAAGAGCGTTGACGCGTTCGATAACAGCGATATTGCGGTGCCACCTGTAATGGAGAAGGTCCGGGACAGTCAGCATGTTTTTATCAGCAGCAGCAGCGATTAAGGCAGCGCAGTCCAAGAAGCAGTCTCCACCGATGGAGACAGCGGGAGATAGACTGAGTTTCGTTAGGACTACGCAATCTCTGAAGGCACGAAAGCCAATGTCCGTAACTGAGTCCGGGATTGTGATGGCCGTGAGGGAGGAGCATCCGAAGAAGGCGCAATACTCAATCGTTGTCACTCCATTAGGGATGGTGATGGCCGTGAGGGAGGAGCATCCTCTGAAGGCGTTGTTGCTAATGTATGTCACTCCGTCCGGGATTGTGATGGCCGTGAGGGAGGAGCAGAAGAAGAAGGCGAAATCGCCAATCCTCGTCACTCCATCTGGGATTGTGATGGCCGTGAGGGAGGAGCAATGTGCGAAGGCGTAATCGCCAATAGTTGTCACTCCGTCCGGGATGGTGATAGCCGTGAGGGAGGAGCATTCGTAGAAGGCAAACTTGTTAATCGTTGTCACTGAGTCCGGAATTGTGATGAACATGAGGGAGAAGCATCCCTCGAAGGCGCCAGGTGCAATGGAGGTTACTCCTTGTGCGATAGTCACCTCTGTGATCTCCTCATTGTTAGAGAATTTCTCTTTACCAGTGTACACAACTGCGGGCATTTGGATGAATGTTGTGCCCTGATAGTCCTTTGAGCTAGGGTATAGCGTGGATCAGGAAGGTTTTGGTGAATAGTTTGCGTAGCTCGCTTGAAAAGTTAATAATCGTTATAATTACAGCCTGATACAGTTTTCTTGCCAAATGCCCAAATCAGTCCCCAAATTCTTCCCAAGAGTCGACTGAGATAATTTTGGGTTTGAAAGCGAAAGTTGTTTCATTGTTTCATCATTTGGTCCTCATTGTAGCCATGTTTAATAAGTTTAATCCTCTCAAGCGTGATAATATATCCTCAAAGTGTGCCGATATGGATATAGATGACTCAGATAGTGATGTAAAGGGTGATAAATTAAAGCTTCCTCCAATGAACACTGAAACGATATCCAATCCTAACTCCAACAATTTAGGGAATAATACGCGTAACAATGGACGTAATAACAATAATTATAACAACACTAACAACAACAAAGGATATAACAAACATAGTACACAACAACAACAAATAAAGAAGGAAATAAGGAGAGATAAGAAAACCAAGGACGGGATCACAAACACTACACAAACAAACACACATTCAAACAATATTACAACACATAACACACAACATAACACTACACACACCAACACTACACCACACCGCGCCAAACCTCCTTCCAAACCCTCCAACAAATCATCAAACAAGAACTACAACCGTCACACAAGCCCAACCATATCAGTCTCCTCCAATACCTCCTCCTCTACCTCAGCAGCCTCGAAGAAGACCCCTTCAAAGAAGATCCCATCCTCCAAGGTCCCAACCTCCAAGGTCCCATCCTCCAAGGTCCCCTCCTCCTCAGTAATCTCCAAATCCGCCCAAGACAAGTCCTTGGTAAAAGTCCAGGGTAAATCAAGTCCCTCAAATTCCCCCGGTCGTCCCGCCTACCTTCTCCACCGTGATCTCGTGATCGGTCGCGGCAGTTACGGTCAGGTGTGCATAGCCAGCCGTGAAGCACCACCGGAAAGCAAGAGCGGGAAGAGGAGGAAGTTCGCGAGCAAGTGCGTGCAACTTAAACCTGACCCAAGATACATTGCGAAGCTACAGGAGGAGGTGAGAGACGGAAGGGGAGGGGGGGAGAGGGGAGACGGCTGCTTTGAGACCGGCGTGGGGGAGGGGGGGAAGAGAAAAATGAAACTCTACCCCTGTACACCCCCTCAAGACTCACCTTTCTCCCCCCCCCCCCTTCCCCTTTATCGACCCTCCTCCAGGTGTGCGTCCTTAAGGAGCTCCGCGGTCACCCGTTCATAATCCAGCTCCACGACGTCCTCTGCATCGACAACGAGCTCTTCATAATAACCGAGCTCGGCCGCGGCGGCGACCTCTTCCACCTACTCACCACACACCCCAAACACGGAGTCACCGAGGCGTACGCGGCGAAGAGCCTGAGCCAAATGCTTAGCGCGATCACGTATATGCACGACCATAGGATTGCGCATAGGGATCTGAAGCTGGAGAACTGGGTGCTGATGAGCCCGAACGCTTGGAGCGATTTGAAGCTTATCGACTTCGGACTTAGTACGCACTTTGAGAGAGATGTTCATATGACCAGAGTTGTTGGGAGCAGGTGAGGAGGGGGGGGGGGGACGGGGGAGGGGGGGGAGACGACATATAACATAAGAGACGAAAACACGTGCCGGGAGTTTGCGGGGCACGGGGGTTTC